>BSBK01009158.1:2500-297500 GCA_027943335.1 Chamaecyparis obtusa
TTGGAAATGATGACATAATAGGTCAGAGTGCTAGAAA
Organism: Chamaecyparis obtusa; assembly: GCA_027943335.1. Taxonomy (NCBI): domain Eukaryota; kingdom Viridiplantae; phylum Streptophyta; class Pinopsida; order Cupressales; family Cupressaceae; genus Chamaecyparis; species Chamaecyparis obtusa. Next base: position 2,538 of record BSBK01009158.1, read on the forward strand.
AGGACACAAAGGCCTATGGAGAACATGATGAAGGATAGGATGACCTATACCTAGACCGTACCTATAAAATAGAGCCATAAAGAATGGAAATCAAGGAGGATCCTTGGAATCCTAACCCTGATTTCACCTAGAATGAAGAGATCGGCGCAAATGCATCCTAAATGCAAATCTATCATGATAAATGCACTAAAAGAGGGTGCTAAATCAATCAAGATGGAAGTGCTTCCATTTTAAGATGATACATTTAGTGTGCACTTTAGTGTAGATATGACACTACATGAATATGAAAGCTAAAGGAAGAAAACATCATAGTAAATAAAAAGGATATAGCCAAGTCCTCGATGTAGAGATCCTACATAAAACTGTTAGAACCTACAACACACAAGGTTAATGAAAATTCATAAATCACCTAGATCTTACTAAATGAAAATTGAGAAGTGCATAAAGCCCCTTATGCCCCCCTTTTTCAGCTTTCTACTTGTGAAGGGTGAAACAAGGTGATAAGGATAACCTTATACACTAGATATGCAGTTTGTTGAAAATTCCTTTCCTAAACCAATTAAAAGGATTCCTATCCTTCCTAAACTAATTCAAGGAGTTAGGTATCTGAATCATGATTCTAATGCCACTGACGTTACTAAAAACAAAGTTACTGAAATCAAGTTATGATGAAAAGAGTGAATGTCTATCTAAATGCACATAAAGGGAAATTTGAATTTAACATGAGTAAACCCTAAGAAAAACCCTAAAAAAACCCTAATTTTGACTATAAATAAGGAAAAGGAAGTCATACTTACTCATTCTTACCATTTTTAGATTCAAAGAGAGAAAGAAAGATGCCGAGGAGAGAAGAAATTTGAGCAATGCGCATGGAGCTCCTGAGACAGTGCCTGGCTACCAGACGACTTCTTCCTAAGGTGAGTTTCTATTTTTAATTTCTATATTTCATAAATTCTTTATTTTTGTAGGCAAGGTCAACCCTAACCCTTAAAGTTTGACCTTGACCCATTTATGTCAACCTTGACCCAAAAAGGTCGACATGAACTAGAAGGTCTCCACCTTGTCTGGGGTGAGGTTATCCTTGACCTAGAAAGGTCGACCCTAACCTAGGAAAGTTGACCTTGACCCAGGAAGGTCATCCTTGACCTAAATGAGGTTAACCTTGACCTAGTCAAGTTATATTTATAGATTTGATGTTATAGAATGCTGATATGATGTTTGTTTGTGCTTATAGGACCTGGTTCATCTTTGAGAGCATCCCTTTGGAGGATTACTAGTAGTATAAAAGAGAAACTATCGGAGTTGAGTGAGGATGAGATACAGTTACTGAGAGATGTAGGACTGTACTGGGTGATAGTCCTACCATAGGTTAGACTACACCAAGCCATGTTATCATCTCTAATAGAGAAGTGGGATGAGGATACATGCTCCTTTCATCTTCCCTCAAGTGAGATCACTGTAACACTGGAAGATGTTTACAATATCTTATGACTTTCGGTTTGAGGAGAGCCTGTCAAACCGAGAGCACAATGAGTTTCTAAGGAAATCCATGTAGATGTAGAGTATTATTTGGGATGGGTTCCATAGATGTGAACCTAGTCAGATCAGATCACTTTATCATCCATACTGGCAGGTCCTACACCTTTGGTACAGAGAGTGATGCTATGTATACTATCCTTTGTTGTGGTACCCAACACAAAGGGTACAGTCTTCTCTACACCTATCACCCATCTTGTATGGAGGATGGAGAGTGATAGGATTGTTTACTCATGGGGTCACAATATGTTAGCCCAGCTATACCATGATCTATGTCAGTTGGTGAGTTATCAAAGAGAGTCTTTCAGTATGCATGCTTTTATAGATTTGGTTGTTTGAGCATTTCACATGTACACAACCATAGGGTGTTCCAGTGATGGTAGATGCTAGCACACTAAGAGGCTTTGCAGTTCAGCAATTTGGTAGTTTGGAGATATCCTCTATTGGAGGGTATGTCTAGACTATATTACAGGCATAGATGTGATATGGAGACCCTACTATCGAATGACAGAGTGGCCTAATACATGACACCAGATGAGACATTCACAACAACACAAGTTGCTAGAAGGTCATCAGAGTCATAGAGTGACGCCATACTACTATGATTGAGTGATGCGACAATTTTTCCTTTTACAGGGAGTCCCTAGAGTGGTACCTCATTATGCACATCCGATGAGGTACTATCAGAGACCCAGTGCCATATGCCAACCATTAATAGCAGACATAGTAGACAATGATGCAGATGAGATAGAGGACATAGATGTACCATTAGATGTATCCTATTTAGGCATGAGCTGAGACTACATCAGGTAATGGGGTCTAAAGGGAACCTGCCCCATCTTTCCTGAGGATTATCCCACAGGTGATCCAAGCCTTTTAGAGAGGACACACTGGGATAGTGGTACAACAAAGGAGGAGGGGGATGAGGATCTCAAAGATGAGGAGGAGCACATCTCTAGGGGAGACCCTATGGAGGAGGAGAGAGTAGAGGAGATACCCCCAGTTGGTGATACTGGTACAGATTTACATGTTTTTCACATATCACCACTAAGATCATGATGACCTCCACACACCCACACAGAGACACCACTGCTGAGACCTAGACATAGAAAGCATGGAGAGAGTAGTCACTCCATGCCCCCACTATCTAGATCCTTTTGTGACACCCACAAGGGAGATCCAGGTATGGAATATGAAATTGATTAAAAATTGTAACTTAATTTTTTGAGGAAAGAGCATTAAATAGATAAATGTGTTTCCATTCTATAGCTAGCATAGTGGAGTAGAGGAGTTTTGTATCTGAGGTTCTAAAGGATACATGTATATTCTAGCAACTACCAAGTGGTGAGCGAGAGTCTTCCATTAGTCATAGAGATCCTGACAGGCATGCCGACATCTTTGCATGTGTTCAACGAGAGCTAAGATTGTGCAAAGAAAGAGAAGATAAATTGATGGACAAGCTATAGAGGGCCCATGAGTGCATGTGTGATATGAGCATATCGAGGAGCCACTCATGGACTACTGGTCATAGATCTACTATTGCTCATCACAGATCAAAGAGATCTAGGAGTCATCAACCATCAGAGCATAGAGATAGATAGAGTGATAGATAGGGCCATGAGCCATATATGTATCAAAACATAAAAAGATTTTTATGAATGAAAAACTTTCTCTAAAAATTAGTTCTATGTTTGATTACTATATTTTCATCAATATAAAACTTAAAAGAAAGAAAGAAGGTGCATAAATGTATTCAAATGTAATTTTACTGAAACTACATAACTTATAAAACAAGCATAATTATTTTATAAGGAATAGATAAATACACAAGGAATGAAAGAAAGAAATTAAGGATAATAACATTTGAGATGAATAATATTGATAAGTTCCTTAAGAGAAACACCATCCATATCAGCAAGTTTATAAGCACCTGAACCAAAGTCTTCAATCACAATAAAAGGTCTAAGCCAATTAGGGCTAAACTTTCCTTTTTCACCCAGTAAAGCATTCACATTTCGTTGATTCTCATATAAGACTAGATCACCAACTAAAAATTTTCTTTCAATAACCTTATGATTATATTGCTTCTGAAGAGTTTTATGATAAGCTTTTATATGTTCCAAAGAATGTAGTCCTTGTTCATCCAACATTTCTAATTCTTGTAAGCATTGTTCTCGAAATGTATCCTTGTCAATTATGCCATGAAATGAAACATGTAAAGAAGGTATCTCTAATTCAAAAGGCATAATAGAATCAGTACCATAGACAAGATTGTAAGGAGAAGTACTTGTAGCAATACGAAGACTAGTTCTGTAAGCCCATAAAGCATAGGTCAATTAGGTATGCCAATCTTTCGCATGCTTGTTAACTATTTTTATCAAAATTTGTTCAATGATTTTATTCAATGCTTCAGATTGACCATTAGATTGAGGATAATAAGGAGTAGAAAATCTATGTTGAATTCGATATTTCTCCAAGAATTTTGTGACTTATTTTTTCTTAAAAGAGGTACCATTATCCGAAATTATCATCGAAGGAATACCAAATTGTGTTATAATATTGTTAAGGATAAAATCACAGATAACATCTGCGATTGTTGAATGAAGAGGAACAACTTCCACCCACTTCGTGAAGTAATCTGTAGTAGTCAAGATGTATGTATGTCCTTGAGAAGAAGCTGGTGAGATTTTTCCAATAAGGTCAAAACCCCAAATACTAAACGGCCATGGAGAAACTTGATTACGAAGTTCACGAGTAGGAGCATGAATCAAATTACTATGTTGTTGACATTGAGGACATTTCTTAACAAACGTGAAAGAATCTTGTTCCATTGTTTGCCAATAATATCCCATTCTAAGCAGTTTATTAAACAGATATTTTCACCAAAATGTCCCTCACAAGAACTAGAATGAGCTTCTGGAAAAGCTTCCAGAATTTTGATTCTATTAAGACATCTTAATAGTAAACCTTCATAAGAGAGTTTGTAAAGCATATCTCCTAAGATTATTTAACATGCTGCAAGCTTCCTAATATGATTACGCATGTTCCTTGTTGCCGATTCAGGAAAAGTACCATCTTTCAAAAAATGAAAGATATGAGAATACCATTCATCCAAATGAAAATTAAAACAATCAGAGGTAATATTATTAGCAATTGCAGGGTTTTTAAGAGTTTGTATAGTAAATTGAAAATTTTTAGCATTATTCTCAAGACAAACCAAAGAAGTTGTGCTCACCATAGCGTCTGCATGTCGATTATCCTTCCTAGGTAAAGTTTAAATTGTATAAGAAGAGAATTGTGAAAGAACCTCAATAGCCAAATTTCTATACTATGTCATTTTATCATTCTTAGTCTGATAACCTCCCTTAATTTGTTCAACAATTAATTGTGAGTCTCCATAAATTTGTAAGTGTTTGATGTTAAGGGATGAAGTTACTCGAAGGCCAACTATAAGAGCTTCATACTTTGCAATGTTATTAGTACAAGGAAATATTATTTTGTATGATAAAGGGATTGGTTTTTTTGTAGGAGGGATCAAGATAATACTAACACCAGAACCTATCTTACATCTAGACCCATCAAAATATAATTCCCAGACATCATCCTATTGAATAGCTAGAATATTCTCATCAGGGAATTCTATTGAAGTAGAGCACGTATCAGAATGAGGACAAGGAGCTTTAGCCAAATAATCTGTTAAAGCTTCTCCCTTAATTGACTTCTGAAAAATGAAATTAAGATCAAATTCTGTAAGTAACATTACCCACTTTGCCAAACAACTAGAGAGATCAGTTTTTGAGAAAAGATTTTTCAAAGGATCAAATTTAACAATCACATTGACTTCAGCATTTAAAAGATAATGCCTGATTTTTTGGAAAGCATAAACTATAGCTAAGCATTGTCTTTCCAAATCTTTGTATCTTGTTTCATAATCAAGTAAAGTTCATTTAATGTAATACATAGGTCTTTCCTTACCTTCACTATCATATTGAGCTAACAACGCACTCACTGCTTTTAGAGTGGCTGAAGTATACAAATGAAAGGGTTTATCAAATTTAGCTGGTTGCAAGATAGGAGGATTGGTGAGATACTCCTTAAATTTCTCAAAGGATTTTTTACGTTCATCATTCCAAGAGAAAGTAGTAACATTTCTAAGCAAGGAAGTAAAAGGAACAGTTCTATCAGCTAAGTTGGAAACAAAGTGATGAATAGCTTGAATTTTTCCTTGTAAACTTCATAACTGAGAAATATTTTTAGGAGGCATATTAACAATAGCTTCAATCTTTTCAATATCTACTTTTATACCCTTCTTAGAGATTGTAAATCCTAATAATTTACTCAAATCAACTCCAAAGACACATTTCTTAGGATTCAACCTCATGTTGTAACTTCTAATTCTTTTGAATATCTATCATAAAATAGTAACATGATCTTCTCTTTGTATAGATTTTGCCAAGATATCATCCACATAATTCTCGAGAATCTTATGAATGTAATTATAAAAAATCAAGGTCATAGCCTATTGATAAGTTGCTCCCACATTTTTTAATCCAAAAGGCATCATGACCCAACAATATGTTCCCTAGGGTGTTATAAATGTGATTTTAAATTGATCTTCAAAGGGAATAAATATTTGATTATAGCTAGAAAAACCATCCATAAAAGATAATAAAGCATGACTCGTTGAATCTACAATCATATTAATATTAGGTAATGGGAAATCATCTTTTAAAGATGCTTTGTTTAAGTCTCTAAAGTCAGTACACATCCTTATCTTATTTTCTCCTTTTGAAATAGGCACAATATTTGAAATCCAATCTAAATAATCAATAGAACAAATAAATCTAGAATCAAATAATCTTTCAATTTTAGACTTAACTAATAAAGCAATTTGCAGATTCATCTTTCAAAGTTTCTGCTTCACAGGTTTCACATTTGGTTTGATAACAATGTTGTGAGTAACAATCTTAGAATCTATGCCCGGTGTAGGCTATGGTTTCACCTATTACTTGTCTTGAAAGGCTGAAACACTCAAACATTAGATAAAAACATGTTCATGAGTTCAAAGCAAAGACACAAAGAAAACCTAGCCACCTCAAGATTGTTGCCAAAACCAAGTGCTATAGAGAATTGTTTGATTTGCTTCAATGAGAGGGATGTGGATGTTCTCTCTAACACATGGAGAGAGATTTGTGGTGATGCATAAATGAAGATTAAGATAAGAATGCTTATACTATGCAAGAACAATGTAAGGAACTAGGTTCAATCCATTATTCTAAGCTATGATGATTTAAGAAGCATAAAAGAGAGTTAATCTAACAAATATGCTAAATGCTATGCTATGCTAGATGTATTTTACCATTATAACAATGCATGAAAGATGAAACTAATCTAATACTTTTCTCTTGGAAGGATGAGTATTTATAGGATTTGGGAAGGGCTTGGGTTAGGAGGAGAGTTAGAGTTTGGGGTTTGGTTAGGGGTTGAGTCAAGGGGATAAGGATTGACTTTCAAAGGGGTGAATGGACCAATATTAGGATAAGGGTTGAGGAATTTCTAGAAGAGTCTAGGGGTTTCTAGGATTTAGGCTTTTAAATAAATGTTTAATTTATTTTAAGGAATGTGGTTGAGGACTTTATTTACTAAATGAATTTAGTAAATAGGAGGGATTATGTTTAAATTAGATTTAAACATTTTTGGAAGGGGTTTATCATTAAAATGTGATTTAAATGTTTTGGGGAGGGATATTTTAATTAAAGATGTTTAATTAAAATAAAGGGATTTAATGGAATAAAAATATATTAATTAATTAATTAATGATGATGTCATCAGGGGTTTTTAGAAAAATAAAAAACTTTTATTTTCTAAAGGATTTTTAGGTGTCTACATTTTTCCTCTCTTTGATGCAATGCCGCAAGTGGCGTGGCATCAAAGACAAGAAAATAAGATGCCCCAGGATAGAATTTAGAGGAATAAGGGGTTGTGCCCCCTCGAGAAAATAACACAAACAGGAAACGTTGTGGAATTTTTTCGAAAAGAACACAGAAGGGGAAGGACCTAGGAAGAAGGAGGGATAAATAACCAAGCTTCCAAGAGAAAAGATGGATGAATGCAAGATGAGATGGAATGTAGGATGAAGTGATGCATCTATATGAAAGATGCAAGATGCAAGTTTTAATCTATATGATGTAGGATGGGGGATTTTGGGAGCTCCATGCATTGGATTTTTTAGAGAGGACAACCTAGTTTGATATAGAAAAGCTAGAGACCTACCAAGATTACAAAAGAACACAAGGCCTTATCACTAATGTTGCATAGGTCTGACACTAAAAACAAGCACCCAAAGGGTTTCCCTAGCATCACACATGAAACTCGGAGGAGGCATGGTGGAAATGATGCTGGAGAAACCACAAACACATGACTGACTCATAGGCAAAAGAAAAAAAATCAAAAGACCTTGCCCCAGATTAGGTTTGATAGGAAGGATACATTTGAGTGGACCCGTGATTAGGATTAGGCCAGACAATACAGAAGCATACATCTGTGTAGACCTAATACTGATGGGGAGAATGTTGTGTTGTTTATTGGAAAATGATGTGGTTCAAAGATAATCATGATGATCAAGGATAGATGACAATTGATGTTACTGAAGTACAAGGCTGGGTAGTACGAGGTTTTCGATCAAATGCTATAGCAAGACTGACAAGGAGATGTACAACAAGATGTGATGATTATGTACATCAGATAGGGAGATATTTACAAGAAGCTCAAAAGATTAGCAAAGATCTAGAGGACCAAATGAAATAACAAGTATCTCACAAATTTTTTTTCCATAAGTAGGATGATTGGGGATGATTGATTTGGGTTGATGGTAGGAAGATTTGGTCTGAACATGAGGAAGGATACATTGTCATGAACCTGGTGTGATTTGGTGGGAGATTGTGAAGCATTGGGGATGAGTTGTTTCTTCCTGATGTGGGATCAGATAGGATTGGATTTGATTTTTCAACCTAAGATAGACTGATGATCTTTGGAAAATAGGATTATTGCCAGTGCATGCCAATCTCTTGCTCAAGATGATGAGGCCTACAAAGACAAGTACAAGATTCCCTAGACAATGCTTTGTTAAAGGGTAGCACTAGGATTGATTTTGATTTAGGATAAGGATTTGAGAAACTCAAAGGATTGGTGATACGAAGTGGATGGTGGGTAACTAGATAAGGATTCCTATGACAAGAGATAGGTAAGATTCTTGAACCTCAAAAGGACCAAGGGATGATTGCTAAAGCACTTAGCTGGATTGGTCACGATGACACAAGGGATGACTGACTCAAAGGATGGGACCTAAAGACACATATGTACAAATGAGCTTAGGTGGAGACATGACTGATGCTATGGTACAGGACTTAGGATAGGATGTATATGGATCTGGGGATGAAGCTAAAGCTCCAAAGATATGCAGGATGATGCCCCAGTTGGGCTAAAAAGACAAGATGGGCTGATCATAGATAGGGTGAATAATGGATGATGTGTCCTAAAATGACACAAATTTCAGAAGGACGCATCACAATGATGATGATTGGATTGATATCAAGGCTTGCAAAAAGACTAAGGATGTGATTGGATCGGTTGTCTTGATCTTGGATGTTGGATAGCTAGAGGATGTGGATAGGATTGGAAGATGTTGGAAGATTGCTAGCAATGTTTGGATACAAATGAATGACATTGGATTGCATGGGGGTAGCCTATAGCTATATACCAATGACAAGGGAAGATACCATGTGATGGAAAGATGGAGGGAATGCTTGAGGGATTAATGCTAGAGGGAAATGCTTGGGATTTGGATGGAGGAAAATTCTTTGGATTTGGATGGAGGAACTACTAGGAGATTTGGATTGGAGGAAGATATGGATTGTATGAGGATTTTCTTGAGTATTGGATTGGAGGAAGATTTGGATTTAGATAGAGGAATGCTAAGGATTAGGATGGAGGAACTGCTTATGTTTTGGATAGAGGAATGTTGAGGGATTGGATTTGAGGATGAATGCTTGGGGAGATTGGATGGTGAATTTTCTTAAGGATTGGAGGATGGAATACTTGGGGAGATGGGGTGGTAGATTTTCTTGAGGATTGGAAGATGGATGCTGGAGGAACCGCTAAGGGATCTAGATAGAGGAATGCTTAGGATTTGGGTAGATGGAAAGATGGATGAAAGATAGTCTCCAAGGAATATATCATCAAGGAATAAGATGTCCCCTTCTTAGGATAATTCATGTATTCAGAGGTATTAGGATGGGGTAGGACTAGCTGGAAGAACTTCTTTGGATTTGGATAGAGGATCAGTGGCTGGAAGAGGGTGATGGATTCCAAGAAGGTGTCCAAAAGCATGTATACTTGATGGTCTCTATTTTTGTTACCAAGATCCAAAGGAGGATAAAGTGAGAGACAAATGGGATGGAGGAGATGCTGGATTGGATGTGAGAAGAAGGGAATGGCTCCCAATTATAGAAAGGAACTCAGGGGAAGACTACACATGATGCTTGTTTTCCAAGTTTTCATCATGGTATTTGTCCAAGGCGCTTGAATTGCCAAGTTTTCACGATTGGACGAATGTTTTTCTTTGCTTTTTTGCTTTTTTTATTTTTTCCAATTTTTATGGATTTTTTGATTTGCTGCTGACTTTTTGCTAACATTCTGGTGATCTTCTGATTTGTTGGTGACTTTCTGGTGATCTTCTAATTTGTTTTTGATCTTGTGTTGACCTTTCACTAATATTCTGATTTGTCTGGATGTTGGTACAACTTTGTTAGGATGGATGGATTATGAAAAGGTATGGATAGGATGGGGTAGATGGGAGATATGGTGGTAGAAAGTGTTTGGATGGAATGATGGGAATTGATCATGATAGGGGCATGTTGTCAGGACCAACATTGGCACATGTTGTAAAGATGGTGGATGAAGTGCATGGTTTTTGGAAGATAGATGCAGATATGATGGGAGAATTGTGCTAGGAGATTTTGGGACATAGGGACCCAAAATGGATTGAGGAGATAGAGGAGGGGACTGAGTAGCTGGGGCATTAGAAACTTTTGATACTATTGTGGATATTTCTTTTAGATGCATTACATCTTTTTTCTTTGGGATCCACATCATCTTTTCTTTAGCTTTGGTGGGCCTTTGTGGCCATTGGCATGCATCGGATTTTGCTTTTGCTTTGTTGGGCCTTTGTGGCCATTGGAATGCACCAACTTTCTTGATTGGATTTTTCTTTTCTTGAGCATGTCATTTATATTGGACATGACAATATTTATATTTTTGTGGATATTTCCCTTCATGCATCTTGGATATGGAATCCAAATTGCGAGAAGCATTGGAAAGAATATGAGGAGCTATGTGGGATGGAGGAAATATGAATGGAGAGATGGAAGGAGATTGGTACATAGGAGATGTGGCAATATTCCTTTGTTGATCTTGACTAGGGATGTTTGGATTTTGGATGATGGATTGAGTAGGATAATATGGGGATGATATTTTGGGATGTAAGGTCCCAAAATGGATTGGGTATTTAGAGGATATGTGCTGGTAGATTTTGGGACATAGGGACCCAAAATGGATTTGGAGAATAAAGGATGAATGTGATAGGTTATCTTGGGCTGTAATGATGGAGGAGGAGGAATAGTGTTGTATGCTTTGGAAGATGTGATGGTGGGTTTGGAAGGTTGCTTGAGTCTTTCTTTAGCTGAACCAACATTTTTGGAGGAAGTGCCTTCTTCTGATGTGTGAGCAATTCCACATTATTTTGGATGTTTCTTATCTTGAACGGCTTCTAGATTTCCTTTTTCATGAGTGCCTAGGCCTTTGCCTTGATAATTCCATTTCTTGAGCATTTTATCCAAATGAGGATATTTATGAATTGGGGAATAAGATAAACATCTAGTTTCTAGTTCCCTGATGGAAGATATGGAACTTATTGCTTTTGCTTCAAGTGGGATACCTTTGACAAATGTAAGTGGACCAAGTGGATAGAGTGTTGGTAGTTAGATAGTTTGGATTGGAGGATCCTCAAGAGGACAGGATGGAATGATGGGATCTTGAATGGGATTGGGAGATGGTGATCGATTTTGAGATGGAGGGATTGGGATTGTAGGATCTTGGATTGGAAGAATTGGGATTATGGGATCTTGGATTGGAAGATTTGGGATGATGGAATCTTGGATTGGAGGTGATGGAAGCAATGGAACATGAAATAGAGGAAGTGAAGGGATTGGATCTTGATTTTCTTCAATGGGTACTTCAACATGCTTTTGGACAAGATCTTGACATGATAGGATTTGTGTGGCTAGAGTGTTGGGGGATGTATGGATGGACTCTTTACATGGAGTGAATGGAAGGATGGGAGATTCTGCAACTTTGATGGTAGGAAGAAGGGTGAATTCCTAAGGCTCATTGAATGTGGCTTGGATAATGCTAGGAGGAGGAGAAGTGGATGGAGATTTGGTGAAGTCAATACATAGGAATGACTTATTGATGTTGGGAGATGGAAGAGGATCAACGAGTAGGATATATGGAAGAAGGAATGGATGGGGGAGGTTGATGGGGCTCCTCAATGATGGCTTCACATGAAGGATTGAGATGGCATGTCTTGTCAGTTGTAGGAATGGGATTTTTTGTTTGCTTCCTTTTGAAACTCCTCGGAGACTTTCGGATTGGAGGAGATGATGGACTAGTATGTGTAGAAGATGGGGAGCTAGGATATTTCACACATGAAGGTGGAGTGAAAGATTGTGAACTTTCTTGGGGGGATGATGGTGTAGATGAGGAATTGGAAGATGGAATAACTAGATAGTTCACATAGGTAGGTTTAGAGGAAGCTTGTGACCTGAATTAGATATTTGGTGAGGTAGGAATGATGGATTGAGGCATAGGATATGAAGTGGATTGAAGGATGCATTTTTTTTTTGTGGGAGGGGATTTGTGGAAATGTGGTTTAGAATAGAAGATGTTGGATTTAGATAGGATGATGGATTAGGGTAATGGATTGGAAGACTAGGATTTGGGATTTGAAAATGACTTGGAGGATAAGGTGATAAAGGATTTGGATAAGGGATGGGAAGACTAGGATTTTGGTTTTGAAAATGATTTGGAGGATAAGGGGATGAAGGATTTGGATAAGGAATGTAACTTGGAGTGTTGCTATGGAAAGATGGTGATTGGGATATGACCATAGAAGGGGATGGAGGTATGAGGGATGCATATGGAGGATATGTAGGTTTAAGATAGGAAGAAGGTATGGATGAATAGGATAGTAGATTTCCCTTGTGAAAGGTAGGATAAGGAGTGTTAGTGGATATGCATGAAGGTATGGTAGGATAGTTTGGAGGATTGATGGGATGCTGGGGGATGTTTGGAGAAAATTTGCTAAGATTTTCAAAATATGCATCATGATCTATAAGGTTTTCATCATCATGATGGCTAAGGTTTTCAAAGTATGCATCATGATCAACAAGACTTTCATCATCATTGGGATAGGATGGATTGAGAGGAGAGACACAATAACCTAAATCATCATAATAGTTTTGAGACATGCTGACTTGCAGATGAGTTGGATGAAGGATAAAGATGGATTGGAAGACTAAGGCTTTGGACTAGGATGACTAAGGAGCTCAGAGTAGGATTGGATTTGGATCAAGATATGAGGAAAGATTGACTCTAGAGGAAGATAGAAAGGGGATGGGGGATGACCAAGATGACTTTGCTAACCTAGGATGGGAGGATAAGACTAGATGAAAGGTGATTAGAAGACCATGATTTGGGAGACTTGAATGAAAAGATTCTGAAAGTTTGGATGAAATTTGGATTTGAAGTATTTGACTAGCATGGCAACAAGGATTGATTGTAGAACTCTTCGCTTTGTGTATGTTTCAACAGATGTTTTGTACTAAATCTGAAACTTTGGAAAACACATCAAGCAAAAACTACCTAGAAGTCAGGCTAGTATCAAAATCCTTTCCCATTGCTTGATACCTCCTAAAAGAGGATACATATGGTGAGTAATCTTAAGGTGATCCGGTAAACCCCTTGGATCGATCCTTGCACAAGGATTCTGATACCTTCGGATGTGGATAGGGTAGCCTCTATTTTAATAGGTTTGTAATTGTTCTATGGAGTCCTCCCAATTAGTTTCTACGTGCATGACTCACTTAAGAGCCTAGTTGACCATGCCAAAATAGTAGGGATTATTCACCTACCCCAGGCTACCATCAACATGCCTCACCTGAGCTTTAGGGGATATAAGCAAGAGTTTTCTTAGCGCTTTATTTCTATACCGGTCGGGGAAGATACTAGTTTGAGGTTGTTCTCTGGAGAGGAAGCACTTTTCTCCTCGGATAGGCCTCTCTAAAAGTAAAACAAGTGAACTTGTCTAAGTTCAAGTGTTTTACATTACTTAGATTAACAAGGATTTTGCAAGAAAATGGGAAACTCCTAGATGGACATGATGAAGATTCTTTTTCCCAAATTTGATTAAGTGTTTGAATTTTGAAAATTGAAGACATAAGTGTTTAAGATTTTGAATTTTTCTTTCTCTTTCAAAAAGTAAAGCTTTTAATCGATTTACAAGTTCTTTGATTTGGGCATTCAAGATTGAGATTTTGTGTGTTGTTTTTAAGAACTTTGAAATGAACTAAATTTTGAAAGATGAGGGAATAGAGATTGCTTTTCATTCACTTTTTAGACCATTCAAGAGTGTGTTTATTTTTGGAAATGAAAAATGACTCTTTTAGGACTCTAAAGTTTGATTTTAGGATGCTTCCTAGGATTAATTTTAGGAGCCCAAATAAAGATGATCTAATGCAATTTTGGTTCTTTTTAGGCCTCAAAATGAATTGTTCTTAATTTTGTATGAACGCATCTAAAACCTTGATGTTGCAAGGATGCAATTGATTTGATTGATTTAGTTTTGTTTGTTAGAAGATTTTGCAAATTTTTAGTCTTTAATGCATTCAAGATGCTATCTGGGAAATGCGGTAGACCCCAGATGCTATCTTGAATTTACTCAATGCGATCTGGGAAATGGTGTAGACCCCAAATGTGATCCGAGAAATCATGTAGACCCTAGATGCGATCCTGAATTTACCAGATATGATCTGGGAAATGGTGTAGACCCCAAATGTGATCCAGAATATGAGATGTGACCCTAAATTCCATAGATGCAATCTTTTGGCAGTTTCAAATGCATTTAAATAAACTTTTCACATAGAAAATACATAGTTTTTTGTCAAAATGAGATTTTTTTAGGGATTTTTTCGGGAAGAATAGGCTAGGATTTTGCAAGAAGAAGAAGAATGAATAGATATAATAGAGGAAAAATGGATTTTTAGACAAGAAAGATGATCAAACTTCCTCCTCCATCTTCAAACTTCAAACTTTTCCAAAAACTCCAAAAATTGAAAGACTTGCGAAGTGAGTCCCACCAGGCGTGCCAAAATGTAGGCTATGGTTTCACCTGTTACCTGTCTTGAAAGGCTGAAACACTCAAATTTTAGATAAAAACATGTTCATGAGTTCAAAGAAAAGACATAAAGAAAATCAAGCCACCTCAAGATTGTTGCCAAAAAAAGTGCTATAGAGCATTGTTTGATTTGCTTCAATGAGAGAGATGTGGATGTGCTCTCTAACACATGGAGAGGGATTTGTGGTGATGCATAAATGAAGATTAAGATAAGAATGCTTATGCTATGCAAGAACAATGTAAGGAACTAGGTTCAATCCATTATTCTAAGCTATGATGATTTAAGAAGCATAAAAGAGAGTTAATCTAACAAATATGCTAAATGCTATGCTATGCTAGATGTATTTTACCATTATAACAATGCATGAAAGATGAAACTAATCTAATAAATTTCTCTTGGAAGGATGAGTATTTATAGGATTTGGGAAGGGCTTGGGTTAGGAGGAGAGTTAGAGTTTGGGGTTTTGTTAGGGGTTGAATCAAGGGGATAAGGATTGACTTTCAAAGGGATGAATGGACCAAGATTAGGATAAGGGTTGAGGAATTTCTAGAAGATTCTAGGCATTGCTAGGATTTAGGATTTTAAATAAATGTTTAATTTATTTTAAGGAATGTGGTTGAGGACTTTATTTACTAAATGAATTTAGTAAATAGGAGGGATTATGTTTAAATTAGATTTAAACATTTTTGGAAGGGGTTTATCATTCAAATGTGATTTAAATGTTTTGGGGAGGGATATTTTAATTAAAGATGTTTAATTAAAATAAAGGGATTTAATGGCATAAAAATATATTAATTAATTAAATAAATAAATAATTAATAAATGATGATGTCATCAAGGGTTTTTAGAAAAATAAAAATACTTTTATTTTCTAAAGGATTTTTAGGTGTCTACACCTGGCATATATAAATATGTCCACGAAAAAATGTCCTTAAATTCAAGTAAAAGGGGAACCAGCTAATTGCGTTCTTCCTGATTCAAACATTTCCCAATTTTTATCATCTTTTCAGAATCATTTTCATCCATTTGAATATCAACAGTCTCAATTATTAATAAATCACTTTGTATTAGAGAATCCATCTGTAAAGGAGAAATATCTTGTTTATCATGTTCTCCAAAATAAGCATTTGTACTTAAATAATAAGGCTTCCATCGTTTGTGATGGAACTTAGGTAAGTCCTCATAAACCCCTAAAAAATCCACTAAGGCCTCATCTTCAAGAAAGATATCCAAAGTAGGTCTTTGATTAATGTCAAGAAGGAGTGGATTAACCAACTTCAACTGTCCCCCACATATATGGTTAACATTAAGAGGAAAAAGTTATGGTTGTCTATAAGGATTAAATCCTAATCCATATGTATGATCATAAATTTCATTATCCAAAGGCACTTGTATACCTTGCTCACATTTACCACATCCTTGCTCGTTAAATCCTAACTTTTTAAGCAGATGATAACTAGAACCATAAGAGCATCATATTAATTCTGCACCTCAAGGGAAGGTAAATCATCATCAGTAAACACAATAGGAGGTACATAAGGCATAGTATGCATGCATTCCAAAATAGAATGAATGTTCTCTTGATTAGGAGGTGAAGTAGGAAGAGTGGATAAAACCTTTTGCAATGCCTCATGATATGTCAGGGAAGTTTGAAGTAATTCCCATAAAGATATCTTAGCATGAGTAGCATGTAATTAGTCAACTAAGTCATACTCCTTAAAGGTAGAAGGAAAAATAGGAGCTTGGGGAAGCATAGGTTGAGAAGGTGGTAAAGAAATCGGAACAGTAGGCTGAGGTTTATTCCATGTGCGATAAGCATGTGAAAAAGAATCTGTGTTATCAAAGAAATTCAAAGGATCTCTAGGTTTACCCTTAATTGTTATTTGAGGACATCCTTTTACCATCAACAAAGGTTTAGGATATATCATTTTAGGTTTATCAATGTTGCAAATAGTGGAACATGAAGGAAATAATGAACACACCCTATGGTAAAGGTCAATTGAAGAGGTTGTGGAGGAGAGTGAAATAGGAATAGGATCAATGGAGATCTCATTTGAACAATTTTCATCCTCACTTCCATGTACCTCATGAAGGGATCTATCCTCTTATACAATAAAAGCCTCATCATATTATTCAAAACAAAAATCATACATGTTGAACACAAAGTAACTCTACAAGCATGAAAAATGTAAATATTTTTGTATTTTTAAAGGAATTTTACAATTCTTTTTTTGTATTTTTGAAATATAAATGCAAGAGCATAAAATAAATCTACTTTTATAAGCATGAAATATCTAACACAAGATGCAAATCTAACACCAAAAAGAAAGAGTTGTCATAAACGGGTTCGCCAAAATGTAATAGGTGAAAATGTGGATATAGGTAGGGTTTTCAACAATGTACCTAATAGAGATCCTAAGTCCACATTTCCTATAATACATATATATATGAATTGATAGAAATGTAAATCTAGAAATGCTTGAAATTAGATAAGATAAAGTACATACCTCATAATAAGGCTAACTTGGATATACCTATTTTCTGATGTCTGTGTTCCATTTTGGGGAATTCTGCAACCGAATCTAGGACAAGAAAACAGAGACAAAGAAAACCCAAAAAGTTTTTTTAATTCTAAGGAACGTCATTCTTGACCCAAATATAGGGTAAGATCTTACCCTGGGGTACAATCTTACCCCTAAAGGTCATCCTTAACCCGAACTGCTCTGACATAAATTTTGTTCACGAATCTCAGAAGTTTGACAAAAAGGGTATTCAGATCTACTCTATAACTCCTGAAACAATGATTGTAGATATCTAAAAATGGTGTTTTTGGGGTGGTGATATAGGGTTTTTCCTTAATCAAACCCCCATTTAGCTGATCTCCACCTCTACGAATAGCCAGATGTAATAGAATATGCATGTATGTATTGAATGTGTAATGCCAAGATGTAATCCTCTAGATTAAAAACCCTAGCATGAATTGATATGACAAAACAATGCATAGATTTGAATATGATAAGAAAGCATACCAAGCCCCCAAGACTAAAGTACTCTCACCAAACCCACAATCCGTAATTGCTACCGCATGATTGTATCTTTGGATGCTTGAATATTGAAAATGATGGATCAAGGAAGAAGGAATCTTTCTTGCTCCAAGGAATGTCCACAATGGCTTGTCCACAAATATACTTGATATCAAAAATGGCTTGATCTTCTATATAATCCTCTTGCAATATTGCATCTTCACTTCACCATCGCTTGCTTGCATCAATTGATTATGTCTCCACTCAATGGATACTTGGTGAAAATGAAGGCAAAATATAGTCTTTATATAGAGGTTTGAAGGTGAGGCTCCTTGGGAAATGTAAGGGCCCATAATTCAAATTTCACCTCAAATTATGGTCCAATCACAATAATCGACTAAGGAGGGAAAATAATTAAATGAATTTAAAATTAAAACCCTTCCGCATTTAGATCCGGAAGCTTGACATTGATTTCGGGGTCCTCCGGGACCAAAATTTGAAAAGGGGGGTCAAATCCTGACAAAGTTCAAGGATGAACTCAACTTTTACCTAGGTCAAAGTTGACTTGGACCTTGACCTAGGGATCTAGACCCAATCAGTGTAGAGAATAGGAGGTCCTGGGGATGCCCAGAGACTTGGAAATGATGACATAATAGGTCAGAGTTCCATAAAAAGACACATAGGCCTATGGTGAACATGATGAAGGCTAGGAGGACCTATACCTAGATCTTACCTAGAAAATAGAGCCATAAAGAATGGAAATCAAGGAGGATCCTTGGAATCCTAACCCTAATTTTACCTAAAATGAAGAGATCAAATGCAAATTCATCCAAAATTTAAATCTATCATGATAAATGCACTAAAAGAGGGTTCCAAACCAATCAAGATGGAAGTGCTTCTAGTTTAAGATGATACATTTAGCCCCCACTTTAGCTTAGATATGACACTACGTGAATATGAAAGCTAAAGTAAGAAAACATCATATAAATAAAAAGGATATAGCCAAGTCCTCGATGTAGAGATCCTGCAGAAAAATGTTAGAACCCACAACACACAAGGTTAATGAAAATTCATAAATCACCTAGAGCTTACTAAATGAAAATTGAGAAGTGCATAAATCCCCTTATGCCCCCCTGTTTTAGCTTTCTACTTCTAAAGGGTGAAACAAGGTGATAAGGATAACCTTATACACTAGATATGCAATTTGTTGAAAAGTCCTTTCCTAAAATAATTAGAAGGATTCCCATCCTTCCTAAACTAATTCAAGGACTTAGGTATCTGAATCATGATTCCAACGCCACTGACAACACTGAAAATAGAGTTACCAAACTCAAGTTATGATGAAAAGAGTGAATGTCTATCTAAATGCACATAAAGAGAAATTCGAATTTAACATGAGTAAACCCTAAGAAAAACCCTAACAAAACCCTACTTTTGACTATAAATAAGGAAAAGGAAGTCATACTTACTCATTCTTACCATTTGCAGATTCGAAGAGAGAAAGCAAGATGCCAAGGAGAGAAGAACTTTGAGCGATGCACATGTATATATGTATATATGCATGTATATGTGTATATATGCATGTATATGTGTATATATGCATATATATATATACATGTATGTATATATATGTCTATATGAAAATATACATGTATATATACATGTATACATGTGTATACATGCATATATACATGTATACATGCATGTATACATGTGTGTGTGTGTGTGTATATATATATATATATGCTTGTAAACATGCATATATGCATGTATATATGTATATATATGCATGTATATATGCATATATGCATATATACATGTATGTATATGCATATATGCATGTATACATGTGTATACATGCATATATATATATATATATATATATATATGTATATATATATATATATATATATATATATATGACATGTATATATGTCATACATACATGTACATGTGTATATCTATGCATGCGTATGTATATATGCACCTGTACATGTGTGTGTACATATGTACAGTACACGTTTATTTACATTTAAATGTAATTTATGTAATTGATTTTACTTTGAAATAATGTAGCGAAATGTGCATACTTTAATTTTATTTTCAATTAAATTAGGAAAACATACATATATGTAGACTTCATTTGACAGTAAATAAAATCTTTCAGGTATACATATTCTATCTATTAGACATATTATTGCACATCACACATGGCAGATGCACCGATTCCCCTCGTGAAACTATTTGCACGTACTAATATAGAAATTGAACGGTTGCAAGAATCCATAAAGAATCTGACTAGCTCTAGTGTCTATAAGAGCACATGTCAATCCATCCTTACTAGCTTGATTATCATTAGGGATGACAGTCATGGTACCACTCCCTATGCCCCAGATGTTGTAGAGGCCATACTTGAGAGGAAGAGACAAAAGGTTGGCTTTGGTCTTTCTCTTAAGGAGGTTCACGCTTTAGTTCCTAAAGTGACCCTAAAAAGGGAATCTTTCCCATCTCATGCAGATTTAAATTATGTGAAGGGGTATCAGGTTACTAGGTGTTAGGATCCTGCTATATCAGCATTGATATACCCACAATTTCTAGCTGCCCATGGTTGTTATCCGAATAACGACCAGATTCCATTATACTTTGCATAGTAGATTTTTGTTAAGGTTCATTTAAGGAGGGTTGTTAATTACACTAATTTTATAGCACATCTAGGACAGGGCCATGGAAGACTTGCTGATAGAGATGTTTTTCATTGAGTTTATCGATAGAGGTCAGTACACAGGGCCATTGTTGGTCAGAGGGCACCTGCTATAGCTCCTTCATTGGGTCCTATTGCAGATGATTTTATTCATAGCACCCAGCTTCGAGTTGCGATTGATAGTGTGGGGGACATTGCAATAGTTGCCACATCCATATCTAGTGATCAGGTTGGTCAGTACCTGATGACTTGATGACACTCTAGATCGTCAGATGGAGTACCCTCTAGCAAGATCACACATGACATGTATAGTGCAGCAGGCATCCCTTTACTTTCTAGCCTAGAGGGACTTACAAGAGAGATGACACATGTCACATTGACTAGCTTGGCTGAGGATCTATTGGATGCATATGCATTTATAGCATTAGAGCATGATATCCCCATATCAGAGGTTAGATCTCATGTGGGTACTGTCAGATACACTCAGCCACATCCTTCTCACCTAGATCATGTCCATAGTAGTAGTGCTCATGAGGATCCACCTAATGATCACTGTATTTCTGCACAGGGAGAGGCACAACATATAGACCCTTCAGTCAGTGTAGGGAATCATTTCTCTGATGTTGGCCTTGATGATGTTGAGTTCAGCATGACCACTATGGGTTATCTAGATTTTCTAACACATGATGATATGACTTCCATGCCATCTCATTTGGTTAGTCCATTGCATTCATCATTAGAGAGGTGTGTGCGGTCTACTCATGTTGCAGATGCAGAGTTGAGCTTGGACCAGACATAGAAAAACTTTGATACCTTGGTTGATAGGATTAAGGCTAGGGAATCCAAGTACTATCAGTTTCCACCACCTACACAGGTATAAATCAGATTATATATGTATTTAATTTTACAATTTAAGTTAAATTTATTTTTAAAATTTCAATCAATTTATATATATATGTACATACATACATACATACATACATACATACATACATACATACATACATACATACATACATACATACATACATACATACATACATACATACATACATACATATATATATATATATATATATATATATATATATATATATATATATATATATATATATATATATATATTTTGTCTACCAAGATATGCCTCTTGTTACTCCTTCTTTGAGCACTGATTGTGTACCTCATCGAGACTCACTCGATGATGACATCATTAGTGGAAAGGTGGGATTTTAATTTATTATCTATGTGTACACACTTTATAAAATGTTTTCTTGTACAATATTTTAAATCAAACTTAAGATGTGTACAATGTTTATATATTAATTTATATATCTCTTTCTTTATAGGGATCTGTACATCCTTCACAAACATGATAGTCACTCTGGGTCTGACCACTTAGTGAGGATTCGTCATGATGAGTCCTAGGCATTTTCATATTTGATCTAGACATATTTCATATTACATGTATATTCACATGTTTGATGAACTATATTTCATTTCTAAACTCTACATGACCGATTGATGTGTTTGATGTTATATTTCATTTCTAGACCCTTTTGATAGAATGTTTGACACATGATTGATCCATATGTTTTATATTTACAGTACTTGATCTACACATGATTGATCCATATGTTTTCTATTTACAGTACTTGATCTACACATGATTGATGTTTCATGCATGTTATATATATACTTTCAATCTAGATACGTGTGCATGTGTGATGAACTTGTATACATGTTTGATTCTTCATGAGTTCATGTGATTTCAAATTTATAAATGTAAATTTTCAATAATTTTAATAGATTACATACATGTGTTTAATTTATATTTGATTACATGCATGAATGGTGTTTGATTTCAATAGATTACATACATGAATGATGTTTGATTGTACATGTTTATGAAAGTTATGAATGATGTAAATTTGACACATGTGAGCTATATAATTGAGGTCCCTAGATGTTTGATTTAATATTACTTATATTTAAATGTATATTTGATAATAGTTGTGCATGTACTTTTAATTTAATGTTGTTGTACTTCAAGTAGATTGTATATTTAAAACATGCACATCCTAATGTAACACATGAAAATTCAATACATACACACTTTCATATTCCAAAGTTAGAGTACTTCATATTTAGGTAGATAATTAATATATCATATCCACTTGTAAGACATTTTTTAGATCTATATTATAAATTTTTAATTTAATTCAAGCTCCATTCACTATGGGCACCAGTAGGAAAGAATGGAGCTAAGAAAAACTTTGGTCTCGCCCATGAAAACTTTAGTTCAAATCATATTTCATGCGTGATTTATTCTACATCAAGTGGTTAATCACTCTCTCGAATAACATTTAATATTCTCTCATGGTCATCAGTATCAAGTCTCCACTTACGAATGCCACGTCCCGTCACAGGAACAAGAGATAGGACAGTGGCAATTACAAGATGGCTATACTGATAAACCTTATTGTTAGGTTGATAATCAACAAAATGAATCCCATGTTTAAGTATTTTGATTTTCTTCAAATATGTTCCTTGCACGACAACTAAACCTGCACAGACAAGTTCAACAATGTTAAATATATATATAGATGTGAAATTAGCCATATAAACAAACGTATAAGAAAATTGGAAGTTGGAAGGTCTCACTCAAATTTAATACAGACTGTGAAACTTAAATACAGTACTAGAACCTATGGGAAACATAATTCCATCGCTTGTTTCATTATGTGTTAGCTTCATCCTCTCCTTGCAGCAACGTAATAAATAGTAACTAACACCTTCCACATTTCCAGGCTTTGCTACTACTGTAAAAATATGAGCTGCATTTAAAGAGAACTTTTAATTTTAGGTTTGTAAATATAAATTAAACAAACTTTATTTATGAATTGAATTTATGAATCCTTTTTAAACATGTACATAAACACACACATACCAATTTTGATTAAACCTGAAATATGGTCATAATCTGTAGAAATCAATGGAATGTCGTCAAAGCTTTCATCTTGAACTTCATCATTTGTGTTTGTAACATCTAGTGGAACCAAATTCCATTCACTAACATATCCACATTTTTGGTTGATACATTTGTCATAGTTTTCAGAAATGCAGTTATAACAAAAGCATGAGTAATCTCTAGTGTACAATGACCACACATTACTATCCGTACTCATAATTGAATGCAGGGATCTTGTTTTGTCTACTCTCTTGCATCCATGGATTGATCTTTTATCAACACTTGAACAATAGAGAGACATGTGTAAAAATGGAAGACAAGTTAAAATCATCTATATATATATAATGTACACATATATAAGTTAACTCAAACAATGATCAATAAATTTAAAGCTCACACATACATAAATTATAACCTGGATGAACTAAAAATTAATACTTGTTATCTCCCAGAATACTCGGAAGGGTATGAATCGATCTAATTGTGATGATGTGTTATCACAATTTGGCACCAAAAAATGCATCGTGCACCACTCAACTACATCATGGGCATTATTTATATGATATCCATGATAGTCCAGTTGATACTTTCTTAAAGCACATTTGATACAAGCTCCTGCACCATCATTCTCTCCCTTTCCATGTCCACTCTCAAAGAAACTCCAAATATGTGGTATCTTTTGGTATCGATGATATCTACATAGTGCATAAAATGGCCTTGCTGATTTAAATTGTGTTGCACATCCATCTGACCAAACAAAATGCTTTTCAATTTCGATGCCTTTATTTTCCAAATATCCAAAAAATGTCTTAAAGCAATTGATTTGTTACATAAGATTGATGCTATGAATTCACTTGGATGTTTAGGAAAATCATTTTGAGAACTGCCACTTTCTTCTATCATCTTTCTAAACCCTTGATAGTAGAGATCGAATTCAATATGGTATTGACAACAAGTTTCAAAAGATTTATTTATCTTTACAAAACATGGCTTTAATCTTTCAAACATTGTTTGTCCAATCTTAGTGTCAGGATTTGAGTTACAAAATGAGAGATACAATTCATGTTGTGTGGTGTCCAACCAATGTTTTGTGTGCTGGAAATATTACTTAGGCCTAGTCCTATTCTTGATAATGTCTCTTGTATTTGGTGAAGGATGAGTATGATTAGTCCAAAATGATGTAACTAAGTTCCTAACTATTTCATTAATCCTATCAGACCGAGGAGCTCTACACATTAGTGCCCAATTACCTTCCAATGTAGTATCATCCAAATTGATTCTTCTTTTCAAATAGTGTGTCATTGTCTTCCTACTATACCTGATTTGAGATGAAAGTGAAGAAATTTGTCTTCTTTGGGACATGTTATTATTTAAAATAGATGTCAGTATCACTCTTCTTGAAGTGGACCTATCCGTAGATCTAGTTTTTTTTCCAATGGAATGCAAACCTTCCTTAACACTGTCAACAATATTTTTTTTGTATGTTACATGATTTTAACTTTTTCAAACTTGCATCTACACCCAACAATTCTAATGGCTCTTTTAACTCATCTTTAAGAAGTGTAATTGATAAAAGTTGAGTTTTTTCAAGTGTACCAAGATTCTCAAATTGTTTCATTATTTTCTTAGACTTTTTATTTAATGCCCTCTTCGTAATATTTATGGATTGTTTAGCATAATATCTCAATTTTTTCACATCCATTTTAATTAAATGATCTATGCTTTTATGATTATTTTTTCTCTTCAATTGTTGGAGTAGACTATAATTCTCATATGTTTCTTGCACTTTCGCTGCAAAAAAAATAAAAAAAAATATCTTAATATCTCAGATCTTAAGGGGACCTTCATGAAATAAGTATTTACAAGCTTGAATGTCAAACCTATAATAATTTATAAACTAATGATAGAAACACATACTTATTTGACCTTGGGTTGACCCTTCTCTAAATTCCATTACTTCAACTTGGGATGCCCCTTGTCCAACATTTTCATCATCAAAGGCTGCATGTACAACAAAAACAATAACTTCTTAAGGGGAAAGACCCAAAATGCATATTCACCAATAAGAGACTAAATTGAGATAGTGAGAGAGAGAGTCAGTGAGAGAGAGAGAGATGTGTACTTGTTTGATATTCTGAGAGTTGTTCTTGTTGAGCTTGCGATGACTCTTCTCCAACTTTTGAAGGTTGGGCTTGTTGAGCTTGTGATGACCCTTCTCCAACTTCAGAAGGTTGTGCTTCTTAAGCATTTCCTACATGTATGAAGTAAAAATTATTAAACAAAAACTTTTGAATGAAGTTAGGTCTAATGAGGTTCATGTATTGAGTCAAAATAGGTCCTAACAAGTCTAGTTGGGTCTAATTGGGTCTAATTAGGTCTAATTAGGCCCTAACAGGTCTAATTGGGTCTAATTAGGTCCTAACATGTCCTAATTGGTCCTAATTGAGTCTAATTATGTGCTAATTGGTTCTAATTGATTCTAATTGGGTCCTAATAGGTCATATTAGGTCCTAATTAGTCCTTATTGGTCATAGTTGATCCTAATAGGTCATATTGGTCCTAATTAGTCCTAATTGGTCATAATAGGTCCTAATTGGTCCTAATTGGTCATACTTAGGTCCTAATTGGTCATAGCTAGGTGTTAATTGGTTCTAATAGGTCATATTGCTCCTAATTGGTTCTAATTGGTGCTAATTAGTTCTAATTGGTCCTAGAATTGGTTCTAATTAGTCCTAATTGGTTCTAATTGGTCCTAATTGGTTCTAATTGGTTCTAATTAGTTCTAATTGGTCCTAATTGGTTCTAATTAGTCCTAATTGGCCATAATTGGCTCTAATTGGTTCTAATTGAGTCTAATTAGGTCCTAATTAGTCCTAATTGGTCATATTGGTCCTAATTAGTCCTAATTGGTCATAATTGGTCCTAATTGGTCTAGAATTAAGTCATATTAGGTCATAATAGGTCCTAATTAGTCCTAATTGGTCTAATTAGGTCCTAATTGGTTCTAATAGGTCATATTAGGTCCTAATTGGTTCTAATTGGTTCTAATTGAGTTACATTAGGTCCTAATTGGAACTAATTAGGTCCTAATTGGCTCCAATAGGTCATATTTAGGTCCTAATCAGTTCTAATAGGTCATATTAGGTCCTAATTGGTTCTAATTGAGTCTAATTAGGTCCTAATTAGTTATAATTAATCCTAATTGGTCATAGTTGGTCCTAATAGGTCACATTGGTCCTAATTAGTCCTAATTGGTCATGTAATTTAGGTCCTAATTGGTCCTAATCGAGTCTAATTAGGTGCTAATTTGCTCTAATTGAGTCTACTTGGGTTCTAATAGGTCATATTAGGTCCTAATTGGTTCTAACTGAGTCTAATTAGGTGCTAATTAGTTCTAATTGATTCTAATTGGGTCCTAATAGGTCATATTAGGTCCTAATTATCCTAATTGGTCATAGTTGGTCCTAATAGGTTCTAATAGGTCATATTGGTCCTAATTAGTCCTAATTGGTCATAATTGGTCATAATTGGTCATGTAATAGGTCCTAATTGATCTAGAATTAGGTCATAATAGGTCATAATTAGTCCTAATGGGTTCTAATTGAGCCTAATTAGGTTCTAATTGAGCCTAATTAGGTGCTAAGGTTCTAATTGATTCTAATTGGGTCCTAATAGGTCATATTAGGTCCTAATTAGTCCTAATTGGTCATAGTTGGTCCTAATAGGTCATATTTGTCCTAATTAGTCATAATTGGTCCTAATTGGTCCTAATTGGTCCTAATTAGTCTAGAGTTAAGTCATAATAGGTCATAATTAGTCCTAATTGGTTCTAACAGGTCATATTTAGGTCCTAATTGGTTCTAATATATCATATTAGGTCCTATTTGGTTCTAATTGGTTCTAATTGAGTCTAATTAGGTCCTAATTAGTCCTAATTGGTCATAGTTGGTCATAATAGGTCCTAATAGGTCATATTGGTCCTAATTAGTCCTAATTGGTCCTAATTGGTCTATAAATAAGTCATAATAGGTCCTAATTAGTCCTAATTGGTCTAATTAATTCTAATTGGGTTCTAATAGGTCATATTAGGTCCTAATTGGTTCTAATTGAGTCTAATTACTCTAATTACTTATCTAATTAGGTCCTAATTGGTTCTAATAGGTCATATTAGGTCCTAATTAGATCTAATTGGTTCTAATTGAGTCTAATTAGGTCCTAATTACTTCTAATTGAGTCTAATTAGGTCCTAATTAGTTCTAATTGGTCCTAATTGGTTCTAATTAGTCCTAATTGGTCTGAATAGGTCTAATTGGGTCTAATTAGGTCTAATTGGGTTCTAATTAGGTCCTAATTGGGTCTAATTAGGTCCTAATTAGGTCTAATTGGTCCTAATAGGTTCTAGCCAGATCTAGTTAGGTCTAATAGGTACTAATAGGTCATAGTTAGGTATAGATAGGTCTAATAGGTCCTAATAGGTCCTAATACCTGTCTGGTTAGGTCTAATTAATAGATAGTTAAACCTCTAATTGGTCGAGGACTAATACCTATCTAATTGGTCCTAATAGGTCCTAATAGGTTAGGTAATTGGTCCTAATTGGTCTAATAGGTCCTAATAAGTCCTAGTTAGGTAGATAGTTAGGTCGAATTGGTCCTAATTGGTTTAATAGGACCAAATAGGTCTATAGTTAAGTCTAGTTAAGTCTAATGGGTCCTAATTGGTCCAGTTACCTGTCTAATTAGTCCTAATAGGTCTAGCTAGGTATAGTTAGGTCTATTTGGACCTAATCTAGGTCCTAATACATCTAATTGGTTAGACTAACAAGTCCTAATAGAGCTAATTAGTAGGACTAATAGGTCCTAGTTAGGTCTACTTGGTCCTAATAGGTCTAGTTAGACCTCTAATTAGTCTTAATAGGTCCTAATTGCTAATAATTAGTCTTATTAGGTCTAATTAGTGAGCTAAAATTAGGTATTAAAATATCACATTTACATGTGAACATTAAGACAAGTCTTGACCATCAATGTAAAATATCTGAGAGAAACATCTTAGACATACCTTGTTTCTGACGATAATATCTTTTTCATGATTCTTCATGTAGTCTTTGTTCAATCTCTTCTGAATAATGTCATGTAATTTTGTTTATCCTTCTCTTTTTATTTCCCATCACAACTTAGAAAATTGTTCTGTGCCAAAATGTCTTCCTTCTCCTAAATGCGAATTATTTTACAACTTTCAGAGTAATGTAATGAAAATATATATATTTATTTATACCTAATCGTTATTAATCAGAAATGACACCAAATAGGCTGACCTAGGTTTCTATCAAAAGTCAAAGTTGACTTTCGATTGAAACTAACTTACTTTCTATCGAAAGTGGTTTAGTTATGGTTAAAAATTGCATTAACTAAGAAAGTACTTTAGATCAAAAACTAAAAGTTTCGATCGTAAGTACCTAGTTTAGGCCATGGTTGCAAGCTATGAAGAAATTTTGAGAATTTCATGGCTTTGGGCCTCAAGCGTGGTGATCAAATGGAAGAATAAGAAGACATCCTTTTGCATACAACAAGTACTTGGAACTAGCTTTCTAATGATTATATATTTGACTATTTTTGAATTTATTGTGTATAGTTTTTGACATTAATCGAATGTAGGTTTTTTATCAAATATAAACCTTTGAGTTTGACGTTCAATGAAAAATAGTAAAAAAGGAATTTTTTTTTGAAAAATAATAGTGCCCTCCGTATTCGAGTCTACTTTCTATCAAAAAAAATATATTTGAAATTTGATAAA
The DNA here is from genome assembly GCA_027943335.1 of Chamaecyparis obtusa. NCBI lineage: Eukaryota > Viridiplantae > Streptophyta > Pinopsida > Cupressales > Cupressaceae > Chamaecyparis > Chamaecyparis obtusa. The sequence continues at coordinate 32,068 of BSBK01009158.1, forward strand.
TACACAACATTTTATAAGCTATGTAGTTAAGGTATGTCGAAATTATGGTTTAGTCAACTTCAAACGTTAATAAAATATGCAATAATGATGATAATGTCATGAAACCAATTTCATACCCTCTGTATGGATGTTACAAAACTAAATTAGAAAGAATCACATTCATATCTATTTTACAAAAAAAGTTATGCTCTATGAAAACAATGTTACTATTTGAAAATGACGTTTTCAACACCATACCAATTTTCATGGGAGAAAGAAAAAAGTATTAAAATAAATTAAAATAAATAAAAATAAATAAATAAATAAATAAATAAATAAATAAATAAATATATATATATATATATATATATATATATATTATATATATATATATATATATATATATATATATATATATATATATATATATTTAGAATCTAGACAAAAAATCCTAAAAGACTCTAATTTACTTCATCCTCCGATTTCGAACGGTTCAATGGCAATATGCATCCGAATCTGAAAGTTTTTCTCAAAATGTAGAGTTCAGTGTCCATTCAGGCAAAAAAGTGTAACCCACTATTGTGGGTTCACCCATCATCATCTTTCTTAATAGAAATACACATGAATTCATCATCTTCCTTGTCAAGATTCATCATCAATAACACCATCATCATCTAAAGTATAATAAAACCTTCTTTCTATAGGTTTAGGCTCATACTTATAATTAGGAACTCTAGTAGGGAACCTAGATGCATAATGTCCTACCTTACTACATAAAAAACATTTGAAAGGAAGATTTCCTTTATACTTACTAGTAGTGGGAGCTCTGTACTGCGTCATTTTTGAAAACTTTTCTTCCAACTCTTTAATCTCTTTGTCTTATTCTTCCATTTCCTTCATCTCCTTTTCCCATGTTGATATTCTCCTTGTAGGTTTCTTTGTGAGATAATCTTGGTCTTAGCGTGTCAGATTAATCTGTCTACTTTGTTTTGGTTAAAAGCGAAAAGGCTAGAGGACTATGCTCTACTCCCTTTTTGGGTAGTATCAGAAACTTAGATCCTTGAATCTGGAACCAATCTCCATGTGGTATCTTTTGTGAGTCACCTTTAGAGAGGGTTAACCATAGTGGACATTCCCTTAATTGGGTCAACCATGTGGATGGAACCTCAAGCGGTAATAGCCATTTTTGTTGTGATAGCAACAACCGCTATATAAATGTCCTTGTGGAGGAAATCTTCATAGGTGTGGTCTCTTGTTGGGCTATCAGATCTCCCTAGCAGCTCTTGATTGATTAATTTCTCAGACTATGTCAAAACCTCGGTGTGCCTAGATTGGAGTTCACCCTCTTGAGATCATAAAAGTTATAGAGTCAGACCATTACTACAAACCCTAGTGAGGCCAAATTTTCATTTTTCTAGGAATATGTGCATTATTGAAAATTTTTTTGGAACATACACAATTGGCACTCCTAGGAATTAGCACATTCGGTCACTTGATTGTCCATGCGCAGGGTTGGTTTGTCCCCTGTTCATTGTTTTCAGACATGCTTGGAATCACTTGCTTGTTGTTTTGCGTGCTTTTTTATCTATCTGACTACCGAAAATGAATGATCTCAGAATAATCTTCAAACTTGGATAGAGAAATTTGTGAACAATCTGAAATTGAAAACCAAAAATTTGCAAAATTTGAAGTAAAAATCCTTTCTGGAGTCAAAAGTCATCCCATTAGGTCAGAAAGTCGTATGAGTTTTGGCAAGTGTCATTTCAGAACCCCTGTATTGTCATATGATAGCTTGTATAGTGTCGTATGAGTTTTGCCACTAGTCAAAAACAAAAATCCAAAAATATGATATCAATTGTCGTACGAGTTTTGCAATTGTCATTTCATAGCATACCCATTGTCGTACGATCCTGCAGAAAGTCATTTGAGAAAAATTGCTAGAAATTGGTCAGAATTGTCAGATACTCATCTTTTACGGCCTATTTCCAGAATCTGTTGAACCAATCACTGTGTTAGGAATAGAGTAGAAACTAGAATGAATCCATTTATTTTCCTAAAGTGAGCCTTTGAGTCTGATTTAGCCTTCTGGGTTATCGATTTGAGTCTTTTTCATCTTTTGTTAAAACCTTGTCAACATTATCTTCAAATTCAGTCTTCTTGCTAAATGGCTAAGTGTTGTGAGCTCATGCCCTCCATTTGTTGGGTGTCTACCCACACTACTATGGCATAGTATCCTTCATTTGTGTCCGATCTAATCCTTAATCACATCAATCTTGACAAGGTTGCGTCATTCGATCTTTTGGAATCAATTCATTCTTTAGTTGTCTTCATCTTATTCTTTTGCTTCACCCAAGGTTAATGGTGGAAACTAGAGCTTCATCACACAAGAAATCTGGAGAAGCACTTGACACTACACCTTTGACTATTCACAAGGGTCCCACTCTTGAACAACTCTATAATTTTGGTCTTTACGAAGATGACGGTCTCAAAAATTTTTGATTAAAAACTAGTTACATCCCCCCTCCATCCACTCATGGAGGTAATCAACAAAACCCTCCTCAATCTAATCTAGGGAGTCCTAAAACTCCTACCATGTCTCACAGAGGGACACAACATGAGTCTCACAAACACCATTCTCAACATGTTGTGGATCAAGAACACACACCTTCTGAAATTGTTCGATATCAAAACGATGATGAATTCAAAAGAATGATGAAACATTTCTTGAAGGAAGATAGAGAGGCATACTTTCTAGAGTTAGCTCATCAAAGAGCTAAAATTCCTCCCAACTTTAATGTGGAAGATATCATTACACATGAGGAAGAAAATCCTATCATGGCTATGATGAAATAGATGCATGCCATGCAAGTCAAACTTAACAAACTTGAAAAATAAAAGGAACCTAAGGAGTTCTCCATGGAAGCTCTATGCCCTTTTCCATTTGATAAAGACTTGTACATGCCTCCATTCCCTAAAAGAGTGGAGATGCCTAAATATGATAAGTATGATGGAAACTCTAACCCTCAAGATCATGTCAGAGAATTTTGTACTCAATCTATGGAGTTTATGCACAAACCAACCTACTTAATGCATCTTTTCCCTCGATCTCTGGGAGTAGTAGCCATTCATTGGTTCTCTAGAATGCCTCCAACTATCAAAATTTTTTAGGAGTTAATCAAATTTTTCTATCATGAATACTCCTATAATATTCAACATCCAGTCACCATGATCGACATCTGCAATCTGAAACAATATCTAGGAGAACCATTCCTAACATTTCTCAAGAGGTGGAGGAAGAAATTTTCTCTATATGCTAGACCCATTCCAGAAACTAAGAAGCTAGAAATCTTCATTAACAATCTTGTTCTAGAAATCAACTACCTTTTACAAATGCAAAATCATACATCTTTTGATAGGATGGTAGATAATGCGATCAAAATTGAGAAAGTACTTGTGAAAAAAGGAGACATCACACTTCAAAAGGACAAGTAGGAATCTGGATCTAGTTCTAAGGACAAGAACAAAAATTGGAACAAGAATAAAGGTGTTGTTGATAATATTCATGCCCCATCTAAGGCACCTACTTTCAATCTTACTATTGGTACCCAAGCCATCAAAGCTTTCGAAGCTAAAGTCATAGAGCCCAACAAAAAGTCATCTAATTACAAACCTTGGGCTACAGATCCTAATTGAAAATTCACGCCTCTTAGGGAATCCTTGGAATCTTCCATGAAAACTTTATTGGCAAACAAAATTGTCTACTTGCCTAAGATGAAAGTCTTTGATCCAAAACCTAAACCAAAATGGTGGAGAGAGAATGATTTCTATGAATTCCATTGCAATAAAGGTCATAAGACTAATAGCTGTATTTTCTTGAAGCACATTATACAAGATAAAATTGATAATGGTGACATCATGATTGACAATCATAAGAGTAATAATGATCATACAACATTCATAGAACCATTTCCTAAACATGGTAAAGAAGATTCTTCTTCTCAGCGTAATATGGGTGCTAAAGTCAATTATGCCTACTCAGGAAACAATGCTGTTATCAATATGGTTGAACCATGCCTATCTGAGCATTGCAATGTCATCACAATTGTAAGAAGAGATAGAGATAATCAATCAGCTAATGCAGTTACTCGATCACAAGCTTAGGCACACCTACAAGGAAAAATACCAGATTCATCAAGTGTCCCTAAGGTGCCTTTCAATCTTTCATCTGCTTCAAAACAGATGGCTACATCTAAATCTTCAAATCCTAAAGACACGAGGCCTACTTCATACAGTATTGTCCAACAACTCCAGCACACAAATGCTAAAATCTCCATGTTTGAGTTGCTTTGGATATCTCTAGCTCATAGAGCCATTCTAGACAAAGCTCTACTCGGATCCAATGTTCTTGATGATCGTGATTTAGATAGATTCCAGACTATGGTTGGTCATCTTACATCTCCATAGTACATTTCCTTTTTAGAGGAAGATGATAACTCCTTGAGTCATCCTCATAACCAGCCCTTGCATATTGAAGTCTTGATCCAAAACCATCGTGTCAAATGTGTGTTCATTGTGTTGATAGATGGAGGCGCTGGCCTAAACATTTGTTCTTTCAACTTGATTACACAATTGGGATTTTTAGAAATGGCCATTGATCCCATGAAGAAGATAACTATCAAAGCATATGACGAGCAAGAAAGATCTTCTAAGGGAACTATTTTCCTACCTATCAGAGTAGGTCCTGTCATTGGAGATACTATATGTCAAGTTCTTGATCTACCTTTGGCTTACAATATCCTCCTAGGAAGACCCTGGATACATGACATGAAATCCATTCCCTCTACATTCCATTGGTGTTTGAAATTTCCTTATGAAGGAGTCAAGGTAACGATTCCAGCTAATCTATATACAACTTGCAATACCTTGAAAGAGAGTGTTGATAAACTTGTTCCCAATAATAGAGAATCTTCCACTAAGTAGCTAGACATTGCTTCAACATCTAACATGGAAGACATTGCTAAAGAGGTTCAGATCAAAGAAAATATTATGGGAGAATATACTATAGGGCTAGTCTTATCTTTGACATCTCTCCCTATCTCTCCTAAGTCTTATGGGAAAACTCTAAAACAATCTAAAATAGAGTCTAAAGAACCTCTTGAGGCATATAAAGGAAATTTTGTTGCAGAACAAGTCTCTAAATAGGAGTTTGAAGAGGATGAAGCTATGCTTGCATGGCTATACAAAGTTGAACCTAAATCTCAAGTTGTCCAAAAATGTGATGCTAGAATACCAAACATCCCTTCTAAGTCATATGGCCCAGGAGACAAATTGATCATAAAAATGGGATACAAAGGAAAAGGACCTCTAGGATTACAAGGTAAAGGTCTTTAGTCACCTCTTGACCATCAAGGTTGAGCAAACAAGAATACAACAGGTCTAGGATATAAGAAGAAGTCTTTCTATCTTAGCAAGAACTCCCCACATGTCTTAGAATAGATTGAGCCTTCCGTAGCAAATCAACTAAAGGGGGAAATAACTGAACAATCTAATAGTGATGATTTAGACACCACTGATGAGCTCAATCCTTATGAGCATTTGCCTAAAGAAATACAAGACCTCCTTGAAGCTAAAGATGATCTGATAAAAAGAATTAATGTAGTAGAAACATAAGAACCTACTATAAAGCAAGAGATAGTTTCACCACAAGAACCATCTAATCTCGAAGAAAATCAAATAGACAAGGAGGAAGGTGGTAGTTATTCTGAGACAGATTCCCATGAGTATGAATTCAAATCAAAATCTAAGGGAAACCCTTCTTGGGGTATTCATCCTGACTTTACTCATGTTCTTAGATTTCCTAGAGGTCTAGATGAAGAAATAGAAGATGAATCAAATGAATATGAATGGGGAGTCATTCCAGAACCAAATGAACTTATTACAAAAAAGCATGTTGATGTTATTCACCAATATGCACCTAAACCCAACGTAAGTCTAGAGTGAAATGATGAACTTATCAAGTCTGATCCACCGATGGAAGAAGTGGACTTTGACAATGACATTGAGCCTATTCACGAATTGAATGTCTTAAGTTGTAATATCACCTTTGAACTCGAGTGTAAGGTTTGGACCAATGATGACAGATCCATATATGTAAACACTCTTTCCCAATCTTTCACCACTTTGACTATCCAACGCCCTGACCTTCTTGACCAAACCTCTACAAACTTGAACCAAGGTATATATACCTTTCCCAACAAATATGCCCTTGCTTGCTACCTAAATGTAGTTGAGCCTATGAGGACTTCCATCAATGAGCTGAGTGTTAGCATGATGGATTCAGACATCAAGTATCTTATTTAAAAAAATAAGAATAAGAATAAAAAGAAAAGGAGTTCTGAGGGTGAAAACCACTTTGTGGTAGTCTCATAACCTACAAAAGTAAAAATAAAAGATGTATTCGAAGGTGAAAAACTCCTTGAGGTGCCTAAGGATGTGATATTTGATGTCCTTTCGAGTCATTTATAGGAAAAATCTCCAGTTCTAATTGAGCCCACTCAATCTATCAATTTGGGAACAACAAAAGAACCACAGTTGATCCATGTAGCACAATCTTTATCAGAAGAGGAGAAGCAAAAATTTACCACATTCTTAACAGCAAAAAAGATCAACTTTGCATGGAAATACTCAGATATGCTAGGGTTGGATCCTGATCTTATAATGCATCATTTATCTATAGCTCCAAATGTTAAACCTGTTAAGCAAAAATTGAGAAAGATGCATCCACATGTTGCACTCTTGGTAAAATCTGAACTAGAGAAGCTCCTAAAAGCCGGATTTATCTAAGTTATTGATTATGTAGAATGGATCTCTAATATTGTACTTATTTCTAAACCAAAAAAATCAATAAGAGTGTGTACAGATTTTAGAGATGTGAACAAAGCATGCCCTAAGGATGATTTTCCACTACCTAACATTGATATGATAGTGGACACGATTGTGGGATTTGAGATGTATTCTTTGATGAATGGTTTTTTTGGATATAATCAAATAAAAATTGCTCTAGAAGATCAAGAGAAAACTAATTTTACATGTGCATGGGGTACCTTCTGTTGGAATGTCATGCCTTTTGGGCTTAAGAATGTTGGTGCTACATATCAGAGAGCTATGACATCTATTTTTCATGACATGACACATAGGACTATGGAGGATTATGTTGATGATACTTTAGTAAAATCTATGATAAGAGCTAAACATCTAAATGACTTGAGCAAGATACTAGATAGAATGGAAAAATTTAGTCTCAGACTAAATCCTAAGAAGTGTCCTTTTGGTGTCACTTTTGGAAATCTCTTAGGATACATAGTTTCAAAGAAAGGAATTGAAGTAGATCCAGCTAAATTTAAAGCTATCATGGAGATACAACCTCCCAAGAACATTAGTCAAATGAGAACATTACAAGGGAGAGTTCAATCTATCAGACACTTCATATCTCAGCTAGCGGACATAGCACAACCTTTTACAAAGACATTACATAAAGGTGTGACATTTGCATGGAGCGAGGAATGTGAAAAGAATTTTGATCATATCAAGAAGTATCTATCAAATCCTCCTATCTTGATGCCTCCTATTCAAGGGAAGCCATTGATCTTATATGTCTCCACAATAGATACATCACTAGGGGCATTGCTTGGTTAGCATGATGAGAACAAAAAGGAAAGAGCTATATACTATATTAGTCGAACATTGGTGGCATATGAAAAGAACTATTCTATGATTGAAAAGGCTTGTCTAGCTATGATCTTTGCATCGTAGAAACTGAGACGGTATATGTTAGCTCATACCACACATTTAGTAGCTAAGATTGATCCACTAAAGTACCTATTAAGCAAAGCTGCCCTCACGAGTAGATTAGCCAAATGGGTCATGCTCTTAAGTGAATTTGACATTGAATTTGTTGAAAGAAAAGCTATTAAAGGCCAAGTTATTGCTGATCAATTAGTAGATGCACCTTTGTTTTATGACACATCAATGTAAATGGAATTTACAGATTCCTCTATCATGAATCTTTCTTCTAGAGAATGGCAATTTTTCTTTGATGGCTCCTATACACAAAATGGATCTAGAGCAGGTATCTTGTTTATCACTCCTCAAGGATACTCCATTCCTAAGGCATTCAAAATTGAATTTCCTTGCACAAACAATATTGTTGAATATGAAGCCCTTTTGAATGGTATGAAAATAGCAATTGAGTGGAGGGTAATAGAATTACACATTTATGGAGACTCACAACTTGTAATCCATCAAGTCAATGATGTGTACCAAACAAAGGATGAAAAGATTGTTCCATACAAGAGAATGGTAAATGATCTAAAGAAATATTTCATATCTATCACATTTGAGAAAATACCTAGAATAGAGAATAAGGCTGTCGATGCAATGGAAATGCTATCTACTTTATTGTAGTAGCCTGAACATGAGCTACGCTATGAGTTCCTGGTAGAAGCATTATCTTATCCTAGATATGACTCCCCTGATACCCGCATGATCTGCACTATTGTGGGTCATGATTCCTCCTGCTATAAAAACCTATTCTCCTATCTCAAAGACCCAATCATTCCTGATACCTTCAACCATCATGAAAAGTGATACCTTATCTGAAATGCCTCCTGATATGTCATCATTGGTCATGATCTGTACAAATGAGGTCTAGATGATACACTACTTATATGTTTAGAACGGGAAGAGTCTCAATGTGCATTAGAGGAAGTCCATGATGGTATTTGTGGGTCACACTTGAATGGTTTAACACTGGCTCAAAAACTTATTAGAGTTGGGTACTATTGGCCTGAAATGGAGAAAGAGTCTATCAAGTTTGCTAAGAACTATCAAAAGTGCCAAGTGCATGGAAAATTAATTCATGCTCTAGGGAGAGATCTAATCCCCTTCACTGCACAATGGCCTTTTCATCAATGGGCATTTGATCTTATAGGAGCCATACATCCTCATTCTTCTAATGGACATACCCATATAATCACAGCTACAGATTATTTTACAAAATGGGTAGAAGTAGTCCCTTTCACACAAGCAATTGGAAACAAATATCTATGTTCATCTTGAACTACATCATATGCCGGTATGGTATTCCACATTCTATAGTCATAGATAATGGTGGACAATTCAAGAACAAAGACTTGGATGATTTATGTGCCAAATTCAAGATTACACAACATTGGTCATCTATCTACTATCCTCAAGGGAATGGACAAGCAGAGGCTTCTAATAAGAATCTATTAAAAATCTTGCATCGAACAGTTAATAAAACAAGGAGAGACTGGCATCTCATGATCAATCTAGCTCTCTGGGCCTATAGAACAAGTATCATAATGCCTACTAGGGCTACACCTTTCACTTTAGTTTATGGGTCTAAAGTGGTACTACCTATTGAGGTTGAAATCCCATCACTAAGAATCAGAATACATGGTCTAGTAACTGATGATGACTACAAAGTGTCTAGGTTGCAAGAACTTGAACTACTAGATGAGTGCATAAAAGTAGCATATGATCATCTCAAAGTATATCAGAAGAGAATGTCTAGGGGCTACAACAAGAAAGTCAGACACAGAGAATTTCAGGTTGGTGATCTAGTCTTGAGAGAGAATCCTAAAAATCAATTACATAGAGAATGCAAGGGGAAGTTTGAACCCAACCGGCTGGGTCCCTTTGTTATCATTGCTACTTTTGGCTCTGGTGCCTATCAACTCTCAATGATTGAAGGAGAAAAGCTCCAGGAACCAATCAACATTCTCCATCTGAAAAAATTCTACGCCTAAGGCATTCAGTCTATGGAAAAATGTCTTGAAAAAATTATAAAAATTGGAAAAAGTCCTGAAAAAATGAACATCTTGGTGAAAACCTAGCAATGGGTGCCTTGATGATTCACAAAAAAATAAAAAAATATCAAAAGTACAAAAAAATTGAAAAAATGAAAAAATACAAAAAAAAAAAAAAGAAAAAGTGCCTTGGTGAAAACCTGGAAATAGGCGCCTTGGTAGAAAAAATAGAATCTCTGCCAAGATGGTGAAAACCTGGCAAACGGGTGCCACTTGTTTGAAAATGATCCATCTATCAGCGCAATCTTGGTCTTTCCCAACTTTCAGTCTTGCTTTAGTTTGTACATATTTCCCAGTTTATTTTTGCATTCCTATTTTCAATAAGTCGGTCTGTACACCAATCAGCTCAAGCATCTATATCCTCTCAATGCTTAACACTTGGGGGCAATCAAAGTCATATCCTATGGCCTCCAATGTATCTTAGATGTATCATATCTAGTCAGAGTCCTTTGAAGCTTCATTTGAGTCATTTAGTTAGTCTCATCTCTAGAAAGGATTTTGCATCTACAACAATGCAATCAAACATCAAACTAAAAACAATCTATTCTTTTTACATGCTTTTATCTCCTTGTATGCTTACTGATTCACATTGAGATTTTTTCATATTGTGTCCCTTCGAGCTCTTCGATGATGTCCTTTATAGGATTTAGAGAGTGATGACTGGGGGCATAATCTTTTCTTTATTTTCTTCTTGTATGTGAAAATCTAACAACTTTGGAAATTCTAGATTGAAATGTTGTCTGTCTGTAAGAGCCTCTATCTCGAATTGGATAGCCATGAGTACCTCGACCATTGATACCTAGAAAATTCAAAGAATTTTGATCTAACTATTGTCTTTTTGAGTGAGTTATTTCTCCTACTGTGAAACATGATCTTGCCTAAGGATGTGAATGATAAAGGGTCACTATGGGTAATTCACACTGGATTTAGAATGATCTCTTGATTGTTTGATGTGTTTGAATGCAAGGCGTATTTTGGTCATCATGAAGTTTATGTTTTGATGCTTACACAAATTGCTATATTAAAATGGACATGATATTTAGGTCATCCTGGTGTTTATGCCTTGGTGTTTATATCTATTCTGACATTCTGAAAACAAAATCAATATTCATATGCCCATGGTTGTCTCACTAGTGGGCATTGTATTGATTCCTGCGCATACAAAATCAGTATTCATATGTTCATAGTTTCCTAACTAGTAGGCATTGTATTGATTTATCCGGTTACTTAAAAAACTCAATGATGACAAATGACCGACACATGATCAGTGACTAGGTCCTAGGTCTTAGGTTGAATTTCATTTTGCATGACATTTTACACTTTGCATGATTTCATGATCTCACAAATTGCTTGACAATCTTTAACAATCCTTCTTAAAACTATACTTAAATTGCAAATGAAGAGCTGAATCTCATACGAAGGTTTTCTCATAGAAACACAAGTAGTCACAATCCTGGGTTAAACATCCTTTTTGACATAAGACTGGGTACTTGTCTTCATCAATAACTACAAAACATATCATGTGAATTGTTTCATTTTCATTACATATTCATAATCATTCATCCATCTAATGCATTACATTCATTTCCATACATACACTTTCCATAATCAAGTACATATGAAAGAAACTCATTGCATTGCATGAATCCATACATACATTCTACTCTAATCATAGCATTTACATCACATGATATCATCATACATCAAAAACATAACAAGTACAAATGAAGTCACAACCAAAAGTCTCGATCTCATATATATATCATAAAACTCAAAATAGTCAGGGGTGCACTACTGGCACAATGTACAAAAGAATGAGCTCATGTGAGCTATCAGAATAGTATCAATATCAAAAGAGAAAAAAAAATATTAGAGTATCATGACAGATCAGCTGTCGTCCTGATCCTCTCTGTCTAGTGGAGGTGGTGGTGGTGCATTGGGTACTACCTCGACCCTAGGTGCTCTCACTCCCTCTGATGCTATCATGTACTGAGAGTACAAAGGAACTCTCTGAGCAAGGGGAACCACATTGTAGCATGTAGAAACATAATATGTAGATTTGGAGGTCTGATGAATAACCTCTACCTGTAATCTCTAAACCTCACCACGAAGCTTAGTGCATTGTCTATCTGCCTCTAGGTATCTCTCCTCCCAACAAGCACTGTGCACCTTTAGGTCCCAGACCTATAATCTAAGCCTCCTCATGATATCTTGTGTAGACAATGGGACACTAGGATTAGCATCTACCACAAGCATGTCGGTAGCCTCAGCAGGCTGCTCTGTAGTCTCTACTCTCTGCGCCTTATGGTGTCTAACCTCGGCACCCAGATCAAAACTGGTATCCTCTTGTATGGGATCAGTATCACCACCTACAAACTGCTTAGCTGCAAGTACCTCCTTGGTAGTACCAAAACTACCTAAAGTACCACCCTCTCCCCTAGTCCATCTCTGTGCACCTGTAGATCTACATGTTGTGGAACTAGTGGGACGAGGGGGCCTCATCTGTCCTGATGGTCTCTGTGGAGGGGCCATCGCTCTCAGTCTCAGAGGTGTGGGGTGTACAATCAGAACCTATGTGGGTCTAGGACCCTATCTCATTAGAGCACCTATGACATCCATCACCTCCTCCATGGAGGGTATCAACTCTATAGGGTCAGAAAATCTATAAACAGGATGATCAGCAAGCCATGTAGTAAACCCATCTATAACTCCTGCATCCACAACCTGTGGTCTGTACTCCCAGTCTCTACCAATGATACCATGGTACTCCTATGAACACAATGCATAAGAAATCCTCAGGGTCCATCCAAGTCTGAGCTCATGAGCTATCTGGGCATATGTGGCATAATCTTGCGGTGCATCCTGCACTCGTCCATACCCTTTTCGCCTTTATATAGCTTTTGACCTAATTTGCAAAAGTGCTCCATTTTTCATAAAAATTGCACCCCTAGCTTATTTCGATGTTTTGAACCCATTTTCGGGATCAAAATTGAAATCTAAGATTATTTACTATGTCAAAATTATGATTTAAAATTTTCAGACCCAAGATGTTTGACTGCTTGCATAATCAACCTTTAATCATCACAGAAATCTAGAATTCAACTTAACTGATTATCTTACATCAACCTATCAAAATTTCAACTTGGTCAACCATGATCAACCCATGGTCAAACCTAGTCAAACTTGGTCTTCTAGACCTCCAAACGATGCAGAATGTGTTCCCGAACGTGTACAACCACTTCTCAAATCAATTAACATGCTTCTAAACTATATAATGCTAACTTTTCTTGTCAAATTTCAATTTTAATCCCGAAGGGGGCATGGTATTACACATCATTCAAATCTAAGTCTATAATCAAATATTTCCTCAGTGATCAAGACAACAACCACATCTAGTTGCTGATTCATCTAAAGTCTGCATCACTTGGGACAAATCTATCATCTCTTGGGACAAATTTATTGCAATCTGGTATCCTAAATCTATCTTGTAAACTGTATCTACTTTCATAACCATTGGTTCATTAATATTATTTCCTTGGTTCTTCATAACTGATGGGTTTAGGATGTGATACCAATATGATTCATACAAGGACATTGAGTTCTGGAATAGGTCACTCACTTCTTCGCAATCATAAGGTTAAGAATCAGACATTTTGACACTTTTCAATAATCATTGGTTCATTGTTGCTATAGTTGACATTATCTTTGGTTACTCAGGAACTAAATCTTAAATCTTGAATCTTTAAATATTTTAATTGGTTTCTGTCTTGGAATAGGTTAATCTCTCAAATCTTTCAAATCAAGTTCATACATATATCAAACACAAACTATTCTTTGAACCACTATGCTTTGCACAGTGATTCAAAGAGGGGCAAAATGTAATACCCCAAAAATGGGCTATAGGTTCATTAACCTCCTACATCTTCAACTCGAATGAAATTGATACAAAAGTCCTAACCTAAGGCACATCTGCACATTATCGAATCCTAATTGGTTATCCTAAATTCTACATCGGGGAATATTCCTAGCAATATTCCTATTTATCTAATTATCTTTAATTTAATTATTATTTGGCGATAAATCCCATTTATCCTAAAGTTTGATTAATTGAATATTCTAAATATTTAATTAATTAGATTTAATACTACCACTTAATTGTTTAATTAAATTAAATTAAATTATTCTTAAGTTGTATTATTTAGTTTTGACAATAAATCTAAAATCTCATGACTAATTGATTAAATTCATGTTTAATTAATTCAGGTCAGTTGTCAATCTTTAATAATATAGTTTTTGAATAAAGTTTGATTTAATAATTGATTAACCCATAAATCAATTGTTTTATTTCAAAAATCAATTAAGTTGAGAATAAATCACTTTATTTTTAAATTAATTTATAATTAAATCATGCACAATCACAAAAGCAGGCAACTAGAAATTAACAATCAATTTTAAATTGAAACTCAACATCTGATGATGAGTTGAAATTTGATCTAAACTCTATTTTGAGTAAAACTCTGCTTTTGCATGATTTTTGTGAGTTAATTATCTTTAATTTCCCGATAACTCAAAAATCAACCTGAGTTTATCAAGAGTGATTTATGGCTTTTCTATTGCATCCCCAAATCCCTGGATTTCTATAAAACCAAGGCTTAGCTCTTCATAATTACAACACTCAAATTTGCACAATTACTCTGGCGAATTGGTGATTGAAGGATTGAGCATTTGTGACAGGCGATTTGTGAGATCTTTCATAGTTGATCATTTAGCTTTTGCATAGTTTCTCATTTATAGTTTCATACTCATTCATAGCATCTCTAGATTAAATCTACATTCTAATCTCATTCATATAGCTTAGCTTCATACAGTTTTTCATTCATATTATTGCACAGAAAATACCAAAAATATAGATTAAATCTCATTCATATAGCTTTTATTCTTTGCATTCAAATCCTTTGTTTAGGTGTTGCATTGTCACTGGTCTCGGTTTGATCTGAGAGTATCATACTTGCACCTATTAGAAGGCAGTAAATTGCCTGGTTAGTTTAGTTTCCATTTCATTGCATGATTTTATTTTATTTTGCTAATCTCTAATGTTTTACTAAAGTGTTGTGTCTATAGCTAGGTACAAAATTCACACACATAGGGAACGATAACTTTAACAAAGCATACATGCACCTACAAGAGATGATTCCACTATGAGATGCCCCCAAGAAAGGATAAACCAAGGGAAATTAAAAAACATGAAAAATGAGAGCATGAAAGGGATATACTAACTCAGGGGTTAGTATGATGATATGATAACACTTGTATATCAGAATTCCATTCTCTCTCTCTCTCTCTCTCTCTCTCCCTTTCCCCATCCCCTTATATAATGTTTATTAAATAAATTATAAATACATATATGCATCATATATTTAATTAATTATGTATATAATGCATTGAATGTGCATGTAAATATTCTTAGGTATCGGATATTAGATACTAATTTGATATTTGATACCTTTTTCACAAGGATGCCAATGGTAAATTCCTGGCACCCTTGTAAATTTTTGGCATCCATGTTAAAATAATTAGATATCAAATTAGTATCAAATATCCAACATTTGATACTTGGGCCACAAAATAGAGGGGGCATTTTGTGCATTCTAACAACCCCTGCATTCTTTCTGTAGGCAACAAACATGAGTTTTAGATAGCAAGAGACAAAATTAAGTTTTTGTTAGCATATTTTTCACAAATATATCATTGTAAATATTTTTTTATCATCTTTTTGGAGCTATAATAGGGAGCATCAGTCATCGAAATAAAAAAAAGAAAAAGAGAAAGCTTACAAAAGACCAAATTAAAGCATATATACAAATAGATAGAGAAAAGCATAGGAAGAGAAAACAAGGTATGTCAAACATTAGTAAAGGTCAAGCCTCTGGTCTACCTGCAAATGTTATTTCAAGTGAAGAGGAGAATTAATTTGAAATATTGAGCATGTATTTGAAAATGCTATTGAAAATATAGAGATTGATATTAAATATTGAACAAAATATTCAATTTGGGAATGAAAATGTTGAATTTGATATGAGTGATGTTCAACATGATATTGAATTTTTAAATAAAAATGTGGGAATCAAAATTGAAGGTGATCATGTTGGAATTGGCATAGAAAATGAAGTTGCTAAACCAAGTGAACATTATACAATGCCCAAATACATAAGAAATGACATCCCATGATGAACAAAATGAGAATTAGGCTACCTTGCAACTTTTCATTGAATACATCTGAAATTTTCTATGTCAAGAGATAAATTTCTCTATGAAAATTGCTTTGAGTATTGAAAATATGAGATAATTTATTATAAAGGGGCCTCATGTGACCCTAAATATTTAGACGGATCATTTGCAAGTACCACGGTTTGTGAGAAACAACCCATCAAAGTCCAACAATTTGACACACTTAGGGAACTTAAGGAACATTGGTGCTAAGGTATGGAATTGAGTGTTTGGATGAGTTGGGAGGAAAAAAAAGACCATGCCTATGGAAAAACCCCCCAATAATATGTGTTTGTGTTGATGGTTTGAACCCTTGATAAACATAACAAGAATTAGGCTACCTTTCAACTTTTTATTAAATACATTTGATGGTATTTGCATCAATAGAAAAATTATTTCCCAACAAAAATTGCTTCAAGTCTTAAAATTCTGAGATAAATTATTATAGAGGGGCCTCATATCACCCTATAGGCTCAAACAGATCATCTACAAGTGTCATGGTTTGTGAGAAACAACCTATCAAATTTTGATAGTTTTATGCACTTAGGGCGGCTAAGGGACATTATCACTAGGGTATGACATTGATTGTTCAAGAAAGTTGGAAGGTAAAACAAGACCATTCCAAAGGTAAACCCCTCAATTAGATCAATTCATAGTGATGGTAGATTCCCACAACAAATAAAATGAGAATTAGGCTACCTTGCAACTTTTCATTAAATGCGTCTAACAACTCTTGTGTCAACAGAGGAATTGATGCCCTATGTAAATTACTTCAAGTCTTGAAAATATGAGATAAGTTATTGTATAGTGGACCCATGTGATCCTATATGTTTAAACAGATCATTCATAAGTGCCACATTTTATGATAAACAACCCATCAAAGTTTGACAATTTTATGAACTTAGAGAACTTAAGGGACATTATCATTATGGTATGGCATTGAGTGTTCTGATGATTTGGGATGCAAGATGATACCATGCCTATTATAAAACCACCCAATCAATTGTGTTCACATTTATGGTTCATGCCCATAACAAATAGAATAAGAATTGGGATACCTTGCGGCTTTTCATTGAATGCATCTGACGATTTTTGCGTCAAGATATAAAGTGTTGCACTAAGAAAATTACTTCGAGTCTTAAAAAAATCAGACAGTTACCCATAAAAGTTTTGAAAATTTAATGCACTAAGGGAACTTAAGGGACAATGTTTCTACGGTATAGAACTATGAGTTTGGTCAAGTTGGGAGGAAAAAAGGGACCATTCCTAGGGTAAACCTTTGTAACTAGACGTGTTTACACCAACACTTCATGCCCACAATGAACATAACAAGAATTAGGATACCTTGCAAGTTTTCATTGAATGCACTTAGGGAACTTAAGGGATAATGCCTCTAGGGTATGGCACTAAGCGTTTGGGTGAGTTGGGAGGCAAAACAAGACCATTCCTAGGGTAAACTTGCCCAATCAAATGCATTGGAGCTAACACTTTGTGCCATGAAAAAAAACAAGGACCTTTTTTTCCTCCCATCCGTTTGCCAATGTGAAGATACCATAATAATAATCGAAAGGGGTTGGATACCATAGCACTAAAGTCTATCTTTTTTCCTTAAATAAAAAAAATCATATACCCACAAAACCATAGATCCAAAATAATCCAAACACATGGAATAGAGTTCATAATGCATATTCATAACATGCATATGTGAATAACATGCATCTGAATAATCATTACAAATATTAATAGAACACATGCAAAAGAAAAAAACATGGGATAGAAATACATCAAATATTATTAAAATATAATAAAAATGACACTCACATAAGTAATAATACAAAATGAATACATAAACATGATTATTAAATATAGTGCACATGAGGACATACACGAGGAAAAAATTATATTGAATATCAAATTGTCTAATACGTATGTATTTACATATACAAATATGGTATAAATGCCATCTGGAATAGAGTTCTACGAAATGTGGCATATTCCATCTCAAAATTTATAGAAAAATATACATGCAAAATAACCATGTGTGAAACCAAAAATATCCACAAGTGATAACTATATGTCTCTATAACATCTTAATCTACTAATGGATCATAAAAATGGAGCCTTTTTAAATTAGTCATTGGCTCTTAAGGATCCCACACAAGAAAAATTCAAACCACAATTAAGATTTGTTATCTATTATATGATTTACAATCATAAAATTAACATCAAAATTAATATGAATTAAACTATAATTGAACTTTAAAATTAATTTCTTGATTACCTCAACTCTATGTCTCCTAAGATAGTCAGGAGTCCTGGTATATGTTTGTGGAAAATAAGGGATGTCAGTGAATTCTGAAGCTAGCCTATATATGTTCACAAGCATAAAATTGATATAAGTTGGTGTATAATTGTTGGTGATAGGAACATATTTACTAAACACAAAATAAATTAAACACTTAGAGGTTTAGGCATCTCTTCCTCTGCCACTATGGATGTAGTTAACAAGGATGTGAATCACATAATTTCTTGTACATAAAAATGAAAACTATATGAAATTATCAATCTATGTCGGCATGAATAATCATTTTAAGTTCTTTAAAGTCTTAATTCAATCTGATTTGTGTTCAATTACCATTCCCTTGTCAGTGGGTGCCACTGCACATCCCTTACATTAGGTGCATCCTATAAGAGTAAAATAACTTGAAAATGCTATAATTTAATTGATGTCAATTTAAATGAAAAGAATGTATACAATAAAAAATGTAAATGACTAAGTGCACAAATATATACTATGTAGCTATCAAGGAAAAATGAAATAGCTGATAGAGTGGCATCCTATACTTGTGTCATGTCCTCCTAGGACATCAAATGAACATAAATAGACAATGCAAACAAACATTATTATAGTCTTAATAAGTTATCACTGATGAATATTTTTGAAATACAATGTACTATGAAGTTACAAGTTAAGTCTTACCACTATACTCTCAGTGAATGATACATGAACCATTTAGTTTGTTTCATGAGATGACTCCCTAGTGTGCTCCAGTCCATGTCATCTCATTTGGTGCACTGACCATATCATGCATCTCATAATAATATATATCAATAGGAGGCTCAATAGGTTATTTGAGGGGATCTATGCAAATGTGCTTGCATATAGTGCAAGTATGGGGGAACACAAATATGTGGACCCAAGGAGGATGTGCTAGCACCATAAAATTAAACACTAGAATAATCATCATGTGGTTGTGCTAGAGCCATAGTCTAAGTAACCAAAAGATTTCTCAAAGCATAAGGATCCATAATAGTCTATGAGGAAGCCTTTTCAATAATATCTAGAGGTTGTATTGGAGGTGGGAGAGAAATGTGATGAGGGAGGACATATGGACCATGTACTACTTGATTTTACCTAGGGCTATCCAGAGGATACCTTCTTCTAAGCCCATGAATGGTCTCATGCTATATTTTTTCATGTGTTTATGCAAGAAAAACTCATCATATAGTGTTTTGATGAAATAAAATGGCACATCCATATTGTTGTTAGGCGGTCTATCAAAAACCATCCACCAACAATCCAAACAGTTATCTCATATCTCATCATGTTTACACCATTTCATGGACAAGTTTGGTTTTTTAGGATCCACTAGTTGTCTAGTATAGGGATCAACAAAGAGGGAAGTTATGTCATCTTTTATTATTTCAATCTTCTTTACCTCATCATTGTATGCACCCTAAAATGGTCGCCTAGACTTTGGGCCCCATTTATTTGATTTATCAATCCTGAATCATTTTTATCAATAATCAATATTTTCAACAATATCAATTTCTTGATCAAATCTTAATTTTGATCATATACTGGATTTTTATCCTTGGGCTAACCATTTATCCTAAGTCTTTATTTAATTAAAAAGAATATTTCCTCCCCTTTCAATTAAATAAAAAAGCCCCACTTTCCTCTTATCCTAAGTTGCACAAATAAAACATTATTCCTATTTTATAAAAAGGGAAAAAGGCACTTTTGTCTCACATGAGGCTCAAAAGTCAACACTTCACTCTCATTGGAGGATGTTTGTGCACATGGATTGCTCCTCTTTCAACCTCCACCGCTGATTAAGACTTTTTGCCTCTTAATCTCCATGGTCCATTTCACCTCATTTCTTATAAAAGGAGAGCTCTCTCCTTCATTTGGATATCCTTGTTTTATGCTATTGTTATGCTGCAGGTTTTGGAGCTCTCTTTGAAGACACTCAAGCTTTGAAGCCTTGACATTCTTAGTTGCATTTCATAATAGTTTTGCTTTCATAGTTGCATTCATGGCATTCTTAGTGTAGATTTCCTTTTATGCAATCTCACATAGTCTAAATAGGAGGCATTGTAATCCATTGCTATTTCCTTTCATAGATTAGTTGCATTGTACTTTCCTTTCATAGCTTAGATTTGCATTCTCATATAGTTTGCATTGCATTTCATATTGGATTCTTGGAGATATTGGCATTATTTCCCTTGTCTTCATTGTGAATCTCTCATTGTATGGTTGACTAGCAAGGTCACTTTCTTATAGCTCTAGCTGAAAGCAAAACTCATAGTCCCTTGCAACTCCATGCATAGAGAGCTATGAGCCGCTTTGCGAGGCCTCATTCTTGAGTAACCTTGCATGTAATGGTTCATAGAAGTGCATATTTTAGTGTGTACATTTCTGGCGCCCACCGTGGGGCAGAGTAGATTAGCTTTGTCCCTTTTAATTCTGCATTTTTCATCATTTTCGGATTAATTTTCGGAAAAATCTGTGTCTCTGGTTTTCTGTCTCAGATTATCGCGCGACACTTCTCAGAAATATCGCGCGATATACTTCCTGTCTTGGCACGATACTTCGCTCGGAAAAAGTATCGCACGCATATAGCGAAGTCTATCGCCTGGCATCGGGCGAAGTATCGCCTGGCATCGTGCGAAGTATCGTTCGACTGGGGAAGTATCGCCCGACTATAGGAAACTGTGTCGCGCGATACTGTTGGAGACTGAGAAACATCGCCTGGTCTGGCAGAGACTTGCGCTTTCAGTTTTTTTGTCCGAATTCGACTATTTTAGCTTGCTGTTTTATTTTACTTTGTTTAATTAGGTCTAACCTGCTTTTTTTAGCTTAAATCCATTAGATTATTGCACATTTACATTTGGATTTTGATTTTGCTAACATTGTGGGCCTAACAAGTTGTGTTTGTAGGTGCTCTCCTTTGCTTAAAAATTGCTAAAAATGCATGTCAAAGAGGGCTACTAACAGTTTTTGCAGGGCTGCCCAAGCATAAAAACACAAATTTTTTTTTTCCATTTCTTGCTTGTTGTTATTTTCCTTTCATTTGTGGCATTTACTAATTGTATTAGGAATCTTAATACCTTGTGAAAGGGATTTTGAGGTGGTAGGAGAAGTATGCTCTTCACCTTTAGGTGAATCAAAAAATCTTGACCCATCTTAAGGTTTTGGAAGCAAGGGGGTAATTGATCTCTTTGTTTGGTGTGTTTGGGAAAAATTCTTGAGATAGGGGAGTATGCTCTTCACCCTTGTGGTGAATCAAAAACCTTGAACCTCAAGATTTGATCCATTTTGTTTAGTTTAGGAATCCTTTAGAGGGCCTGCTCTTGAGCAATCAAGAGGAACGACTCAAGTGGGGACAACCTTGTCATCATTTTCCTTGGTGGCAAGTGATTCCAACTCACTATAATCTCAAGGCTATCAAGGACACCAAAAACCTTGATAGACATAACACTTGTCTTCGTTTGATGTGAGTAGCTCATGGGATTGCGACCATGAGGAAAACATTGAACAAGAATGCTTAAGGTACTCTTGAGGCCGTGAGGTCCTAGTCCTTTATGAGGAGCAAGAGGGGTGTTGTGAATGGAAATCCTTATTAAGAACCATTAGATAGAAGCCACCCTCTTTTAGCCGCTTATCTTCTTAGTGCAAGGATTGATCCAAGTGGTTTACCCGGATCACCTTAAGATACTCACCATATGTGTCTCTTTGGTTGTGTCATTTTGACATTTCCATGACAAAGCCAATATCTCTTGTGGGCAACCACTTGGTGTGAGGCAAGGGGGCATCAAGTTGTGGGCTAAGTTGGTAAGTATTGAGCCTTGTCTTGTAGGTAGTAATTGCTTGAATTGTCTTCGATTGTGTGATACCAGTGTAAACGTTCTCAACATACAAACAATCGGTAGCATTCATAGGGTGCTTTTTCAATTTTGATATCACAAGTGTTTGTCTTGGCAAGGTTGCTTTTGCCCTTGTTTCAAGTGTTTGAAGACATGTTTGATCCTTTACTGTTTGCAAACCTGTCCAAATGTTGTTGAATTTGTGACTGAAACCAAAAACATTAACCCTCAGACTGAAAATTTTGACCAAACAGACCCAAAAACGCAAATTTCACACAATTCTGGTCAAGAGTTGAATAATTCTGCAATAGTATCGCGCCCTGTAAGGCGAAGTATCGCGCGATACTTCGCATCTGCTATAAATATCGCCCTCTTTGGAGAGAAATATCGCGCGATAGTTCGCCCCTGACGGACTATCGCCCTGCCTGCCTGGATTATATCGCCCGCTAGTGTTAAGAAGTATCGCCTGTCATAGGGCGAAATATCGCACGGGTATAGTTTTATCGCCCCGGTAGCCTGGAGTATATCGCCTGGTTCATTTTTTTCGTGCTTAAATTTTGGTCAGTTTCAGTTGCTGTCAATTAGGCCAGGTCTTAGAACAGGCTTCTCACCCTGACGTTTGAGATCTGTCTTGACTCCAAATCTCTGGTTCTTAGTTCTCCGGGATAGCATCATTTGATTTACAAAGTCACTTTGGAATAATTGTCAAGTTAGAAAGCCATTCTTGGTGCCAAGGTTCATCTTTAAAATTGTTAGCTATATTCTGAGAAAATTTCAGTTCTCTTATTGTCCAAATCGCTTTCATTTTCAATTATCTTTTGGCCTAGTCCAACCTCCTGATTCAAAAGTGCAAGGGTAGTCACCCTTTGATTTGAAGCACCTCTTTGACAGTGTTGGTAAAGCCCCCTTTCTTTTCTTTTTTTCATCTTTCTTTGGACAATAGAGGATTTCGATTATCCTAGTTTGGTGTTGACACTTTGAAAGGTCACCTTATCATTGAGAATATCTCTCTTTCATGTCAGTTACGACAAGGTACCAAGTTAATCAAGGGAAGTGACCCCCTGTTGCCTTTAGCCAGTTACCACCTATCAAGACCCGTCGACAACCTAAGGGAAAAGGACCCCTTTTTGACCAATCTCCTAAGAGTGAATCCGAGGTTTGTTTCAATCTGGGAGCTAACCCTAGTGAAGTGAGCACCTCTTTCATACCACTTTCATCAAGTATGGACATGAGTTACACTTTCACCCGACAACAAAGAGAAGCCATGAATCAAACTCTCGAGGATATCTTTCAACGACACAGAAGAGAGTATGGTGGTTCTTCTCATGACAGTCCACCCGGGTCACCTCCTAACAACGCGAGGTATTTTGATGCTCATCAACGAGCCGAAAGACAGCACAAGTCAGCTCACTCAGATTCAGGGTCACAACATGAAGACCAGAACAACGAATCTAGTGATCACCATATCAACGTAGCTAATGCAATAAGGCATTCAAGACAAACCTCCCCACTTAAGGACACTTCTCGATATGCAAATACAAGATTAAGAAGCATTGAGAGAGAGAAGCAAGCCTACTTAGATGAACAGGCTGCAAAAAAGGAAAAATTCTGACAACTAGAGGAAGAGGAACGTGCATTGTTGGATATACAGAAAAGAGTCGCCCAAGAAGAAAAAGATAGACTCTATGCACAACAACTCCAAAGTCGATCTAACGGGAGGGGAGCCAATAGTGGGATCAACTCGCCCCCATCTACCCCTTCCCCTAGCCCTCGAAGAAGATCAAAGACACCCTCACGATCCCCAAGTCCTAGAGGAAGAAGGACTTCCAGATATGACCATCATAGGAGACAATCATCTCATAGACATTCAAAGCAACCCTCCCAATGAGCACATCATGGCTCACAACATGGAGGCAGTTATGCTAAATCTGATCATATGGACTTCATGACTATGCAACAAGAACCATCCTTTCAAGCCTATGTGGAACAATACGTGGAACAAAACAAAGACCAATTTTTGGAAAGTCTTATCAACAAAGGCGCTAAAGTTCCATATAACTTTGATGTTCACCAAAAAATCAAGAAACAGAATCCTTCAACTGATGAGTTAATCTTACAAATGCAAAAGGATATAGACAGAATGAAGGCTCCCAAGAGTACATTTCATTTGGACTCCATATGTCCTAATCCCATTGACAAAAGTGTGGTGATGGTAGAATTTCCTAAGAAAGTTGAATTCTCAACATACGACAAATATGATGGCACGGGTGACCCTCATGACCATGTTCGACAATTCTACATAATGAGCTTTTCTTTTCACCATGAAGACTCCTACTTACTGAGATTATTCCCAAGGAGTTTAAAAGGTCAAGCCATGGAATGGTTCACCAACCTTTCCCCTCCAGTAAAGACATTTAGAGAACTTGTCCAAAGATTTGTGCAACATTTTGCTTACAATTTATCTAGGTTGGTCACCATGCTTGATTTGTGTAAACTTAAGCAAAATCAAGGGGAAACTTTTGTCACCTTTTTACAACGATGGAGGCGATTATGTTTGAAATACCCAAGGACAATCCTTGAAGAAGAGAGAATTGATATCATTGTGAACAATCTAATACCAGAACTCAAGTATGAAGTCAAGAAGATTCCATTTAATTCTTTTGATACTATGGTAGAGGTGGCATGTCGCATTGAGGATGTCCTAAAAGAACAAGGAATTTTGGCTAAACCAACAAATAACAACAATAGCCAAAATAACAATACTAATGGTAACAAGGACAAAAAGAACTCTTTTTGGAACAAAAACAAGCAAGTCGTCAACGACGGAGTTGTTGATTCATCTCAGGTCAAGAATGAAGGAGTTCTTAATCTCTCTCATGCAGTTCAAGCTATGAAGTTGCAAACATCGTCAACGCAACAAGACAAACCTCAGTATCAAAAGAGATCTAAAACGGAGAAAAGACAATTCACTAAATTGGGAGAATCCTATGCAGATGTTTTTAAGACACTAGTTGCTCATAATCTGGCACACCCACAAGATCCTACAAAACATCGAATACCAGATCCTTTACCTCATTGGTGGGATGCTAAGGCTTTTTGCATTTTCCATAATGGGAT
Organism: Chamaecyparis obtusa; assembly: GCA_027943335.1. NCBI lineage: Eukaryota > Viridiplantae > Streptophyta > Pinopsida > Cupressales > Cupressaceae > Chamaecyparis > Chamaecyparis obtusa. Next base: position 57,471 of record BSBK01009158.1, read on the forward strand.
TGGACACGACATAGAAAATTGTTTCAAACTGAAGCATCTTGTCCAAGACCTTATTGAGAAAGGACAATTACAAGTGGATGGGTTAACTACTAATGCAGACCATAAAGCCTTTAAAGAGCCCTTGCCTAAATATGAAAAAGGAGAGAATTCTAGTAAGAATGGCAAGGCGGCTATTAACTATACATACACACATGCTGATAATGTGATTAACATGCTTGAAGTGGCTGACGATAATATCAACATGGTGAGAAAGAAAGATCTTTATGGACATAATGTGGACTCAATTCCTATGACTAATGAAAGACCCGCTGTGGTGATAAGAGGTCCTCACACACAAGGAATGCCCCGGTCCCTCAATGTTGTCACTAGGGGTCAGGCTCAAGCACCCATTATCATCAAAGGTCCTAGCACTAGCAAGTCTAAACAACCCATGTCCAAAGGTGCTCCTCCAAAACCTGTCGTTGGTCCTGATTCCAATTATAACCTTATTGACCAACTACAACGAACACCCGCTCAGATATCCATTTTTGAGCTTTTAGAATTATCTCCTAAGCACAAGCGCGTCCTCGAGGATGCCTTGCGAGCAGCCAATGTCCCTAATAACTTAGATATCGACCAATTCCAAAACATGGTCAACCATTTGGCTAGCCCTCATTTCCTCACCTTCTCAGAAGAAGATGACAAATCCATTAGTCACCCACATAATTTGGCCTTACACATCGAGGTCATGATTCATAAAACCCGTGTTAGGCGTGTACTGATAGATGGGGGTGCGGGGCTCAATATTTGTACTCTGAGTTTGCTGCTAGCTCTAGGGTATTCCGAGAATGTCATTGACACAAAGAAAAGAATCACAATCAAAGCATATGACGAAGCAGAAAGAAGTTCTAAGGGATTGGCTATTTTGCCTATTCGTATTGGCCCTGTAGAAAGAGACATATTATTCCAAATTGTTGATGTTGGACCTCTCGCCTACAACATTTTGCTAGGTAGGCCATGGATTCATGAAATGCAGGCAGTCCCATCGACATATCACCAGTGTGTTAAGTTCCCCCATAATGGTGTAGAAATTTGCATCCCGGGAGACAGTGCTCTATCAGTTAATAACATTTCTGTGGGATCACATGTACCTTTGAATAGAGAAGCTGACAATCCTAGTAGTTCACTTGAACAATGCAAGCAGAAATTCAAGACCATGGACCTTGGGATGGGAGATTATAAGATTGATTCTTTTACAAAAATGCCAATCTCTCCTAGGTCTTATGGGAGACCCTCCCCAAATGTGAAGCCTTCATCATCAGCAATGACGTTATTTGGGAAATTTATTGAGTCTTCGATCCCCATTCAAGAAGAGAAAGAGGAAGTTGCTGTACGGAACTGGATATATCACGAAGAGAAATACAAACATAATGAGAATTTTGCTCCTTCACCTGAAACTTATGGGAAAGGATATACACTGGTCAAAAATATGGGATATCCGGGATTTGGTCCCCTTAGTCATAGGCTGGATGCTAAAGCTGAGCCTCTTGATCATGCTCTCTTTGGATGCAAAAATAAGTCCACGATCGGCTTAGGTTTTGAGAATAAGAAGAAGAAAGGTATCCCTGTCCCAGTTGCAACGGACAGTGACAGTGATGCAGATTATACGCCTGATCTCTCCAACCAACAAGATGTGTCTGATGATTGGGTGCCCTCAACAAATCTCCTTTGGGGAGATTCCATAGATTTGATGCTTAATAGTCCTACTATCCCAGCTGCGACGGATAGTAATTGTGTGACTTCTAGATCGACAAAGGAAAATGTTACTGTCCTAGCTGCGACGGATAGTACCAATACTAGCACTAGAAAGGGGGAAACCCTCCCTAACCTTGAGGCTTCTACATCACGAGGCCTAAATGATGACTCAGAGACAGACTCCCATGAATATGAATGGGATTCACTTTCAGATGCAACAATTGATCTAGATGTGGATATTATCCACGCCTATAGTACCCAACCCGATGCAACTAATGATCCTAGTGTCAGACTAGAGGATTGCCCCCCTCAAATCGCCTTAGTAGACGACGCTTCGTTTGATAGGATGAGCCCCAATTCATGTATCTTAGGAGAAGACTTGATGAGCTCCGATTATATGGTCACCAGAGATGACACCTTTCACATTCACAACATCGAACCTACCATTGACTTGCCCCTTGTTCACTTTGACCTGATTGACTGGCCCCAGCGCCACCACGAGCCCACATTCCTCACATTTCACAACGATTATGAAATTGCTTGCTATCTGAATGCTCTCGAACCCGTGGCTTCTTCCACCAGTGAACCAACAACCAGCATGACGGAGCCTGATATTAAGTACCTCAGTCTCAAAACAAAAGAGAAAAAGAAAAATAGGTCTGATGGCGAAAACCACTTTGTGGCGGTATCAGAACCAAAAATAGTAAAAAGAAATGACGCATCCAAAGGTGAAAACCTCTTTGAGGCACCTAAGGATGGGGTACTTAATAACTTGCCGAGTTATTTCCAGGATAGATCATCAATCTTGATTGAACCAACAAAGCCGGTCAATCTAAACACAGAAGAAAATCCTCAGATAGTCCATCTTGCTCAGTCTTTATCAGAGGAAGAGACCAAGGCATATGTACAGTTTTTACAGAAAAAGAAAATTAATTTTGCATGGACCTACTCAGACATGCCAGGGCTTGACACAAATCTCATAATGCATCACTTATCTATAGCTCCAGGAGTCAAGCCAGTCAAACAGAGATTAAGAAAAATGCATCCACATATAGCTCTACTTGTCAAAGGAGAATTAGAAAAGCTTTTGAAAGCTGGATTTATTAGAGCCATCGATTATGCAGAATGGATCTCAAACATAGTACCGGTCTCTAAACATGATGGGTCCATTCGTGTCTGCACAGATTTTAGAGATCTAAACAAAGCCTGCCCAAAGGATGACTTTCCACTTCCAAACATTGACATGATAGTGGACATGACGGCAGGCTATGACATATATTCCCTAATGGATGGTTTCTCGGGGTATAATCAAATCAAAATAGCTCCTGAAGACCAAGAGAAAACAGCATTCACATGTGCATGGGGAACCTACTGTTGGAACGTCATGCCATTCGGGTTAAAGAATGCAGGAGCAACCTACCAAAGAGCTATGACAACTATCTTTCATGATATGATGCACAAAAATATGGAAGATTATGTGGATGATACCCTGGCAAAATCAAGAAAAAGGGACACACACCTTAATGATCTGGAAGTAATTCTAGATCGTATGGAACAATTTCAACTCAGATTGAATCCAAAGAAGTGCACATTTGGCGTCACCTCAGGCAAACTTTTAGGATTCATAATATCAGCAAAAGGTATCGAGGTTGATCCTGAAAAAGTCCAAGCAATCCTAGATATGCCACCTCCTCGAAATATCAGCCAAATGAGAAGTCTTCAAGGACGTCTTCAATCAATTAGGAGGTTTATTTCTCAGCTTGCAGATAGAGCGCAACCCTTCAACAAGACATTGCATAAGGGTGCTTCTTGTGTTTGGAACGAGGATTGTCAAAAGAGCCTAGATCAGATCAAACAATACTTGGCTAATCCTCTGATCTTAATGCCTCCTATTCCAGGAAAACCATTGCTTCTATATATCTCAGCTACAGACACTTCCCTGGGGGCATTATTGGCTCAAATAGATGATACTGGGAAAGAACGGGCCATCTACTATATCAGTCGTACTCTAGTCTCTTATGAGATCAATTACAATAATATTGAGAAGTCTTGTCTCGCGGTGGTGTTTGCTTCTCAAAAGTTGCGCCACTACATGCTTGCTCATACCATACACTTGGTTGCCAAAATTGATCCCCTTAAATATTTGCTTGGTAAGGCTGCCCTGACGGGTAGGCTTGCTAAATGGATGATGGTCCTCACTGAATTTGACATAGAGTACATTGAAAGGAAGGCAATAAAAGGGCAAGCTATTGCTGACCAATTAGCTGATTTTCCAATCCAGGATAGTATGCCAGTCCAAGTGGAATTCCCAGATGAACACATCTTATATACCACTACTCCCACTTGGACAATGTTCTTTGATGGCTCCCGCATGCAAAATGGATCAGGTGCTGGAGTGTTATTTGTTTCTCCACATGGGTACAACATTCCGAAGTCTTATAAACTATTATTCCCATGTACCAATAATATTGCAGAATATGAAGCTTTAACTAATGGCTTGAAAATGGCTATAGAATGGAATATCACAGAATTACATGTCTTTGGGGATTCTCAGCTAATCATCAACCAAGTCAATGAAGAGTATCAAACCAAGGATGACAAATTGATACCCTATAAAAAGATGGTTGATTCTTTGAAACGCTATTTCACCTTTGTGACGTTTCAACAAATCCCTAGGACGGAGAACAAAGCTGCAGATGCCATGGCCACATTAGCTTCACTTCTTCAGTTGGAGACACATGAATCCAGATTTGAATTCCTGGTGGAAGAGTTACACCATCCCATCTTTGACTCATCTGAAAGCCGTGTCATTTGTGCCATTATCACACACGAGTCTTCCCGATATGGTGCTATCTATTCATATCTTCGTGATGGCATCATCCCTGACACATTCACCCGCTCCGAATGCCGAAACCTCATCCGTAACGCCTCTCGCCACACCCTCATCTCTGGTGACTTATATAGAAGGGGTTTAGATGGGACACTCCTTAGGTGCTTGGAAAAGGAGGAATCCAACCAAGCGTTAGCTGACATCCACGAGGGCATTTGTGGTGGGCATTCTAATGGTCTTGCCATGGTCCGAAGGTTGCTTAGGGCGGGATATTATTGGCCCACAATGCAGATAGATGCAGTCACCTTTGCTAAGTCATGTGAAAAATGTCAGAAACATGGCAACCTGATTCATGCTCCGGGTAGGGAGCTGATCCCTTCTATTTCTCATTGGCCATTTCAGCGCTGGGCCTTTGATCTGGTTGGGCAAATTCACCCCAACTCATCAGGTGGACACAAGTTCATTATTACTGCCACTGACTACTTCACAAAATGGGTGGAGGCCGTACCACTTTCTGTTGCTTCAGGAAGGACCATTTCTTTGTTCATCTTGAATCATATCATTTGCCGATTTGGAGTGCCTTCTGAGATCATTACTGACAATGGAGGTCAATTTAAAAATAAAGACCTAAAGCACCTATGCAAAAAGTTTAAAATCAAGCAACATTGGTCCTCCATATATTTCCCACAAGGAAACGGACAGGCCGAAGCTTCTAACAAAACCATTCTTAAGATTCTTCATAGAACAGTACACAAGAATGGTAGGGATTGGCACTTACAAATCAATCCAGCACTATGGGCTTACCGAACAAGTATTCACACACCTACAGGAGCCACTCCTTTCTCTCTCACCTATGGCGCTAAAGTAATATTACCTTTAGAAGTCGAGATACCATCCCTCAGAGTCTCACTCAAAGGTTTGATTACAGATGAGGATTACCGTGCCATGAGGTTTGATTCTAGATGAGAAGCGTAAGGCTTCCTTTGATCATATGAGAGCGTATCAGAAGCGTATGTCCAAGGCATTCAACAAGAAGGTTCGCCCTAGAGAATTTCAAATAGGTGATCTTGTTTTACGAGAAAACCCTAAGAACCAGCAAAACAGAGAGCAAAAGGGCAAGTTTGAACCTAACTGGCTTGGACCATATGTCATCACAGCTGCTTTTGGTACTGGTGCGTATTTACTGTCAGATCCTGATGGAGAACAGCTCCCTGATCCCATCAACATTGTGCACCTTAAGAAGTTCTATCCTTGATGCCCGTTCTGTCTGGGGGCACCTTTTGTATATATCTTATTGGTCCTGAAAAAATACCAAAAAAATTGATATATGATGCTGAAAAAATCCTAAAAAGCATAAAAAGTCCTGAAAAAACTACAAAAAAATAAAAAAAATTCAAAAATTTAAAAAAAATAGAAAAAGTGCCTTGGTGAAAACCTAGCAATAGGCGCCTTGGTAGCAAAAATACAAAAAAATCAAAAAAATAAAAAAATGAAAAAAGATTCCAAGTGGTGAAAACCTGGAAACAGGCGCTACTTGAGGCCTTTGCACCCCTATTTGTTAGCATGCGTCCTCGACACTTAACCACTTTCCATCATGCCTTGACCTTATTTGGCTTAGTCTGGAATTGGTCTTTGTCTTTGTCTAGGGGGCATAACTGTTCGCATAGGTCCTTTTGGTGCATTTCACAACAGGTGTTTTTCAACACCACCCCCAACAGTGTTTTTCAACACTACCCTTGCGTCGAGTGTTTCTTAACACTTATCAGATGTCTTACCCAACAGTCTCGCATGATGCGATATTTCCCATTTGCAGATAAGATACTCAGAATTTGACTCTATGACCAACACACACGCACTTAAACAATCAACTCGCTGACGATATGATGACTTTATTTTTCTTTGTGTGCTGTCTATGAGAATTTCTTTGATGAGTGGTCTCTCCCTGAGAAGTTTTCGATGATGCATAGCTAGAAGACTGAGGGAATGAGAACATGTTTTATTTCTTTATTTGCTTGTGGGTATATTTTGTTGATCCTAACTGTCATGAGCATTTATGCTGGTCTTACTTGACACTATGGATTGACAAGGTATTATCTTTGACTATTTTGCGAGTGCATGCTTTTAGCTATCCTGACTTTCATGTGTCTTGATACAAGCATAATCTCGCCATATCAAACTTAGGTAATCTTACTGCATTAGTCATCTTGACCTATATGTCTTTGATGCCTAGGTAAGATTTCCACATTTCTATCTGATAAAGATCATATTCATATCCACATAGTAATGCTAGTGTGCATTGTATGATCTTACGACGCTACCAATAACGCTCGATGATGATAATTAGATGTCTATAAGCGTTGTGATCTTGCAAGTCAACCACTTTCATAGTAGCTTGCATTTTTAGGGTCATGTTAGTCTAGTCTTGCATCTTGCACATGGAGAGAGCTCTCCTTTTCATCCTACATGGACCTGTTAGTCAACTGCGCTCACCTTCTCTTCTTCTTGATCATGTCTTTTGCTCCTTGTCTTTTTCATCTCGAACCTGTTCCTGTTCATCACAAGGGGTTAATCACATCATCATATCTATATTACAAACCGTCATTTTCAAAAAACATAAGTCCACATCATACATATGAGAATTAAACATACAACTATGAGAGAGAACATACATAAGCACATACATAAGCATTTTGAGCAAAATGACAAGACAATATACATAAACTGATACATCCATCACAAGTGAGACAAATACACATGATACATCTAACATCCAGTAATCTCATAAATCAATAAATGTCATGATATACAATATGAGATCCCAAAATCTGGATCAAAAGTCTCAAAATATGTCCAAACAACCTAAGACCTAACCCTAAGACTCGCTACCACCCTCGTGAGGAGCTCGTGGTGGTGGAGGAGGCATAGCTCTCCTATCAAATGCCACGTCTGATACCCCTGCCCACTGAGAGTATGATGGTGCTCTCTCACCCTCTGGGATGGCCTGCAGATATAACCCGTGATAGTAAGCAGCCCTCGCTGACTCCCGTCGGAGCTCCAGTGCCTCGGTCTGTGCCATCGCCTCACGGCGTGCTATCTCTGCTCTGAGATCAGCTATCTGCTGATCCCGCTCTGCCCTCAGATCCAGGAGCTGCTGATCTCTCACAGCTATGGTGGTCCGCAGCTGCTGTATCTCGGTCTCCCGAGCCTGTATCTGGGCTCTCAGGTCCTCTCCCCCCGCAGGCTGCTCCTGCTGTACCTCTGCCTGCCGGCGAGCTGGTCTCGCCTCCTCCTCAGGAGTGGCTGATCTCTGTCCCCATGACCATTTCCGGCCACCTGATCCCAACCTCTCTCCTCTCTCCATCCTCCTCCCTCTCCCCCTCCCACTGTCTCCTCCATCTCCTCCCTCCTCTCCTCCGTCCCCTCCGTCCCCTCCATCTCCTCCCTCTCCTCCCGGTGCTGGCACCTGAGCATCTGGTACTGTAAATCGAGGGAATGGTACCCTCCGCCGCTCTTCTCTGTAGGCTCCATCAGCCCCTGCGTCTGCCACATCTGGGAAATAATCCCAAGGCTCGCTCCTGATAGCTGCTGTCTCTGCGACAGCCTGCTGATAATCCAGCATGGGTAGCCACCCATGCCCCTCCTCGTCTCTGGCTCTAGCATAAGTAGTAGTCTCTGTCGAGACTCGCTGCTGCCTCCCGAACTACCGCCACACCCGACTGATGCAAAACCTCTTTATGATATCCGCATATCGACCCACCAGTGGTCGACTGCACAGCATATAACTCAGCTCCTCTGCAACATCCCCCCAAACCTCAACCTCCCTGTATGGCCTCCATGTGAATGAGGCTATCTCATCCAGAATCCGCCGATAGTAGGTCACATCCCCTGAATGGGCATGTGATATAAACCTGATGTACCTGTAAATGAAGGGGTACCTCCTCTCCCTCGGCTGAACCCTGGGGCGCACCACAGCAATGTGCTCCCATGCCCATACCTGTGCCAAGATGGCACCACACGCCCATGTCCGACCGTCCCTGTAGACGATCTTGTGCAGCTCATGATACATCTCTGCCAAGATCGCAGGCCCCCATGCCATCCGTCGAGGCCTGCCTACCAAGTCTACCAGTAGTCTGCCCCATCCGAGCGGGAATCCCTTCTGACTGCGATCAGTCATCAGGATCTGTGAAATAATCGATGCCACAATACATGGCACCGGATAATCTCGGCCGAAGTCATCAAGCAGTCGCTCCCAGCTGACATGCCTGTCTAGGATGGTCACATCCTGAAATATCTCCTGAATCAATCGACGCCCCTCAGTGACGTCCTGATCATAGTATACCTGTGACAACACATAAATCATGTTAGTTTTCATCCTCTGGAAACATTACATTTTACATGACTATCTCAAAAACATGATTATACTCACAGGCTCTCCGTGGCATGGAACTCGGAGGATCCTATAGACATCCTCCAGTGTGATGGATGCCTCACCTGTAGGAAGGTGGAAGGTGTTGTGCTCGCTGTGCCATCTCTCGGCCAGCGCAGTCAACAACCCATGGTCTGCTCGGATATAGGGGTACCTCAACAGATACCGGAATCCCATAGCCCTGATATCGGCATTGCCCGGATCATCCAGATCTCGGACACACCGCAACCCAGTCACCTTCGGCGCTCTGATGATGAGCGCCGGAAAAACCTCCTGCAAGCTAAAACCAAACCTGTTGTTAGTACATATCATGATGGATGTCCAAAAAAACTCAGTATAAAACATCTTAAAAACGTAACATTGTCTAGACCCATGTCATTTTTGCTCAAAAATGCATTAAATATCAAAATTTTCAACTAGGCGATATTCTTTTTTGGAGAAGTATCGTGCGATACTTCTCCCTATAGTGGGGCGATAAACCTTATATCGAGCGATACTTCACCCAGTATCGCGCGATCTTTCGCCCAGTATCGTGCGATACTGGTGTCTAAAGCGTGCGATACTTTTGGGGCACGCGAAGTATCGCGCGATACTTCTCCCCAAAGCGCGCGATACTTCTAAAGTATCGCGCGATATTTCGCACAACCGAAAATTTTGAAATTTAAAATTTGATAAAAACGTGCTAAAAAAACTATTAAATGCTAGAAATGATCAAAAAGCTCGAGTTTTTCGAAAACATACCGGGGCAGGATAGTGTGGTGGCCGGTTATGCAACCGGGCGCGCTCGAATCGATGCCTGTGGACGGGAACTCCTGCTTGCTGAGCCATTTTCTCTCTCTAAAGCTCTGAAATTCTCAAATCACTAAAAGACAAATGATTTTTGAAAATGACATTTTGACCCCTTTTATAGCATTTTGACTTTTTGACCTAATTTTCAAAACACCTCGGAATTGCGCAAAAATTGCACCCCTAGCTAATTTTGACATCCTGGATCCATTTTCGGACTCGAAATCAAAATCTGAGGTCATCTTCATAGTCAAAATCGCGTTTCAAATTCTTTCCCCCCTTCTGCGCAGTTGGCTGATCTTTTGAGGCCTAATCTTTTAATCTTTGCTGGGGCATCGTCATTCCTTCCTTTTCATGTCTTCCAAACTTCTAGTCTTTCATTCACGCTATTTCTAGTCTTCTATTTCTATTCTTCTACTTCCTCACTGGGGTATGTTTCATTGCCTAATGGTTAACCTATTTGACCCTTGCATTCGATTATGATTTGATCAACCTTATCAATTTTCTGTCTCTCCTCTACTTGATTTCGATTTCGATTCCGAGGGGGCAGTATTTATGGGATTCTCATCCCTAATTTCCTTGATTCTCTTGATTCAAACATCTTTTGTGAGCTTTTGCTCAAAACTTGAGATTCTTATCTCTCATTTTTAGACTTGATTATTGCCTAGCAGCGACGGTGATAGTTTTGTCTAAAAGCTTGATTTGCACCTAGCAGCGACGGTGTTGGTCTAAGCTTTTGTTTATGATTTGTCCGGATGTGATATCGAATCGACCTCATATCTGAGTTGTTTTGTGATCCCAAATCGATCTCACATTGCAACTTCATTCTTTGACTGCATGTGTTCCCAAATCGATCACACATTAGTCAAAGAGGGGCAAATGTATGCACCCTAAAATGGTCGCCTAGACTTTGGGCCCCATTTATTTGATTTATCAATCCTGAATCATTTTTATCAATAATCAATATTTTCAACAATATCAATTTCTTGATCAAATCTTAATTTTGATCATATACTGGATTTTTATCCTTGGGCTAACCATTTATCCTAAGTCTTTATTTAATTAAAAGGAATATTTCCTCCCCTTTCAATTAAATAAAAAAGCCCCACTTTCCTCTTATCCTAAGTTGCACAAATAAAACATTATTCCTATTTTATAAAAAGGGAAAAAGGCACTTTTGTCTCACATGAGGCTCAAAAGTCAACACTTCACTCTCATTGGAGGATGTTTGTGCACATGGATTTCTCCTCTTTCAACCTCCACCGCTGATTAAGACTTTTTGCCTCTTAATCTCCATGGTCCATTTCACCTCATTTCTTATAAAAGGAGAGCTCTCTCCTTCATTTGGATATCCTTGTTTTATGCTATTGTTATGCTGCAGGTTTTGGAGCTCTCTTTGAAGACACTCAAGCTTTGAAGCCTTGACATTCTTAGTTGCATTTTATAATAGTTTTGCTTTCATAGTTGCATTCATGGCATTCTTAGTGTAGATTTCCTTTTATGCAATCTCACATAGTCTAAATAGGAGGCATTGTAATCCATTGCTATTTTCTTTCATAGATTAGTTGCATTGTACTTTCCTTTCATAGCTTAGATTTGCATTCTCATATAGTTTGCATTGCATTTCATATTGGATTCTTGGAGATATTGGCATTATTGCCCTTGTCTTCATTGTGAATCTCTCATTGTATGGTTGACTAGCAAGGTCACTTTCTTATAGCTCTAGCTGAGAGCAAAACTCATAGTCCCTTGCAACTCCATGCATGGAGAGCTATGAGCCGCTTTGCGAGGCCTCATTCTTGAGTAACCTTGCATGTAATGGTTCATAGAAGTGCATATTTTAGTGTGTACAATCATAAGATAGTACATCTGCATAGTGAGCCTTTATGGATTCTTTCAATTGAAGTAAAGAATTATGTTGGGTGATGAGGGTTTCTACATTCTATATTATCGACTGTAGTGTGCCAAACATTAGGGATAATTGAGGGATTGTATGAAAAAAATTTGCAATGTCCCTCAACTAACAAAAATTACCTATTGTATTAGTTGAGGGTTTGGTGGTGGAAGGTTTGGTGGTTGTGGGTTATCAATGTTCTCTACCATACCTAATTAAGTTGTCGATTTATATAATTAAGATATAGTTTTAAAAATACAAATAATTTTAAACAAGAAAACCTAATTTAAATAAAAAACCAAACCCAAAAATGCAAGTAACTAATTAGAAATGGAGAAATATGGAAAAAGATTCATACTTGGTAGTTGATTTAAGAACCGATTTGAAAACAAGGATCGTATATCTAAATTGGGATGAATATTAGATACCAGAATGCAAATGTCGTGGGTTAAAATGACCCATGACTATTCTATGGTGGAGTATTTAAAATACCCATAGGGATCAAATATTTGATCCATACTAGATATTTGATCTTAATATTAAAATATGAATTTAATATTATATTATTATATATGTTATTATTTAACATATATTATGTATTATTATTACATATATTATTATTTAATATTTTTTCTTTTATTAATACAAATGTATTGAATATCCGGTATGGTTAGGCATTTTCCATGAGCAAGTGTATAGACACCCAGGCCTACTAAAAAGTCAACATGAATTTTCACCTTTTTTGGTAGATGAAAAATGCATTTTTTTCATATCACCACATTTTGGCCCCTCGTGATCCTGTACGGCCAAGTAGTAGAAATATGGATCCTTCCCTACTACAACCCCTAAGAAGGATTTCACCAATATCATGCTTCAACTAGATGACATATATAAGGAGATTTTACAAACTCTGGAAAAACTCCCATGACTAATTAATTAGTGTTTGGATATATTAGTTAACCTAAGTGTAAGGAGCTTAAGAAAAGATCAAAGTAAAAGAAGAATGTATGAAGAGGCATGGCCAAGCAATATGTCTTTTACAAATTAGGGAGTCAAAAGGAATTTTGAAATAGCACAACCCTTGAACCAAAATCTATTCCTAGTCAAATATAAAATAAGGAGAATTGAGATAAACAACATACAGGAAGAAAAAGAGAAGAGAAGAGAAGAATGTTAGAAAACCATATAAAGTAATGAGCGAGTGATCCCATGGAGTGAAATACTAGGAGAAGAGTACTTTGACATTAGACTGGAAAGAGATAAGGGAAAATAAAATAAGCCCTAGAATAAAAATAAAGGCAAGGAGTCACAAAACCCTAAATTGACAAGGAAGCTGACAAACAAACTATATTCAAGGTTAACCAACCTAGAATAAATTCTAACAACATGGATTCAACCATCAAGATCCTATTTTTTAGAATTAAAACTATTGATTCTTTAAACAACATGATTTTCTCTTGGAATCTAATTGGGAGAGAATCAACAAATTCACTAATCAAAATATATTTTTAGATCTTGCAATATCATCGAAGGATGATAAATTAGAGTGGTATGTGAAGAATTACCCCAAACACCAAGGCATATGGAATAGAGAAAAACCTAGATTCACATTGAACTTGAAGAAACCAAAAGTTTCCTCATAAAGTGTTACAAAATAGAAATCTAACCCAAAAAAACATATGTCAAAGAATATGATAGAAAACTTAAGGAAGCGTGCTTGACACTAGAGGAACCTTTGACAAAGAAACATGGTGGTCCCACAAATGTGAGTCCCACTTTTGGGGACAAATGAATTTTGGTCAGGCCAAAAAATTCAAATTTTAAAGTCTTTGTCCGAAGTAGGGGTCTTCGCGTGAAGACAAACCACCTCTTTGCGCGAACACCCTATCATAGGGTACTTTGTGTGAATGGATCATGAGGTCTTTGCGTGAAGACCCCCTTACGTGCGAAGACCCCTTACGTCGGGTTTACTACAAATCTTTGGCAGAAGGGTGTCATTTTCACATTTACTATTCACGCAAAGCAGTAGACCCCAGTGTTAGAGCGAACCCCCTAACGACCTCGTTGACTTCGTCCTCCTTGCCTTCTATTCCACATACACACATTTTTCTTTTCTTTTTTAATTATTTTTTATTGTCAATTATATGTTTATAAATTATTTTAGTTCATTTTTAAATTTTCAAATAGTTATTTCATTTTCGATAATTTTTAATTTTAAAAAATTAGGTTTAAGTTAGAAAATTATGTCAGTAAATGTTAGAAAATACCTAAAAATATTACAAAATACTAGAAAATGCTAGAAAATACTAGAAAATGTTAGAAAATGCTAGAAAATACTATAAAATGTTAGAAAAAACTAGAAAATGTTAGAAAATTTTAGATTTTTAGTAATCTTATTGCTTGTTTTTAAATTATTTTTCATTAGTAATGTTAAAATGTTATTTTTAAATTATTTTTATTAGAAAAATTTAGAAAAATTTAAAACCTTAAATAAATTTATAAAAACTTGAAACTTTAGGAAAATTTATAAAAATTTGAAACCTTTGGAAAAATTAAAAAAATATTAGAAAATGTTAGAAAATTTTAAAACTTTGTCTCTCCCCATGTGCTCATTACAACTCTCTCACCAAACTCCCTAATACTCTGTCCACACCCTCTTAAGACTCTCTCTCTCTCTCTCTCTCTCCGTCTATTATGACTTTATTTATTTCTCGTGCTACTGTTTAACACTAATTAAGACTCTTTGACCAAACCCCTTAAGATACCCCCCACCCCCTTAAAAATTTCATTGCACTTTTTAACACCATTTGTCTCCACACTTAAGACTCTCTCTCTCTCTCTCTCTCTCTCTCTCTCTCTCTCTCTCTCTCTCTCTCTCTCTCTCTCTCTCCTAGGACTCCCTCACCCCAACCCTTATTACTCTCTCTCCTTGACCCTTATTACTCTCTCTCCTCTTAGGACACTCTCACCCCACCCCTCTCTCTCTTTCTAGAAAACTCTCTCCCCACCACTTATTACTCTCTCTCTCTCTCTCTCTCTCTCTCTCTCTCTCTCCTAGGATGCTCTCTCCCCAACCGTTATTACTCACTCTCTCTCTAGGACTCTCTCTCCCCATCCCTTACTACTCTCTCCTCTTAGGACACTCTCACCCCACCCCTCACTCTCTCTCTCTCTCTAGGACACTCTCTCCCCACCCCTTATTACTCTCTCTCCTCTTAGGCCACTCTCACCTCACCCTTTATTACTCTCTCTCTCTAGGAATTTCTCTCTCTAGGTCTCTCTCTCTCTAGGACTCTCTCTCTAGGATAATTATGTATAATTATATTTGTATAATTTTAGATTTTAATCTTATTTTACCTGCACACATGTAATGTACTTAAATTTTAACATTTAATAATGTATGTTACCATTGTATGGACACACATGATCATGCATAGGGTGACCCAAAACATGGTGCCGCACCCTAGGATGACCCGACACATGGTGCCCCACCCCATGATGCCTCGACATAGGCTATCCCCTAAGCATGAGTAACACAGGGTGCGTCACATGAGGCGTGTGATGTTCTTGATATGGGGGTGATATTTCATTTTTCTACCTAGGAGATGGGGCAATTACGGGATTATATAGCTTCCTCTGAGGACAACATTTACAGAGATATTTTCACCACCATTTTGCGGAGTCTAGATGATCTATCTACACACATGAGTAGACAGACTGCATATAATCCATAGATTGTTGATTCTATTTTTTTGAGAGTTGAGATCTGAGATCTCTGATGATATATCCTTACTTGAGGTCCAGTCACGGGTCTCAAAGGATATTATCAAAGGAGAGGTTTTCCCTTTCTCCTGAGAGAGGAGCAAGGTCAGAGCATATTAGCTTACATGTTGTGTAGTCCTAGAGATAACACACATGATATACCCATGGTTCTTTGTGGCACATGGTCGTTATCCCAATAATGACTAGATTCCACTTTACTTTGCACAAACAGTTTATGTTGAGGTCCATTTGTGTCTCAACGTGAACTACTTAGATCTTCTGAGGTACTTTGGATAGGGGCACAGTAGAGTTGCAAACCATGATCAGTATCGTAGGCCTAATCACATTGTGTCGAGACACATGCACTTGGTTGGGAAGAGGGAACCTGCAATGGCACCATCTATGGATGATATTGCTAATAGTGTTGTCATTGCTTCCCAGAGGGAAGCAATTGATAGGATTGGACACATTGCATCTGCGGCTGCTAGTATTACTTCTGATACACTCACTAGATATATTATGACTAGACCAAGTCAACCCTAGACATCTTTCAGAGGCATCATCTATTTGTACATCCCCTACTGATGAGACATATAGAGATGGTGGTCTCCCTAGACCATGTAATATATGAGCTCTTACCAGACATCGGAGTTACATTGAGATGAAAATGTATTTATTAGAGGACCTATTACAATCATATACCTATATTTATCATTCAGAGAGGGTCACTATATAGTTCGTCAGAGACACCATTTGAATCTCTCAAGGCCCTCCAATTCCACTACTCTAGAGCACACCATCAGCTCATGCATCTCATAGTTCACAACACTCTACACCTACTAATCACTCTACAACTACATAGGGAGGGATATGTCTTGGTGATGTTTGCATCACAATGGAGAGCCTGGAAAGTTTTGAGGAGCACTTACAGGGATTAAGATAGAACACCACTGACACTGACATAGCTTGATATATGGATCTTCTACTTCATCCCTTCTATCATGCCTGACCCTATTTCATTCTGTTCCTAGTAGTAGTACTTTTTATGTTGTATCTATTTTAAGTTATGATTGGGAAACTTAAACTCTATGGATGGTTGATTAACTCTGTTAGTTAGTGTGTTTTGTTGGATTTTGTTCTTATTATCTTTAGCAGTGTATGAGTGTGTGTGTGTTAGTTGACTGCAATAAGGATTCAGTTTTATGATCTGGTTATATTGCAGATTCATAATGAATGTTTGGTTTTTAAATTGAGATGGATTTCTGTTGTATCAATGTGCATGTGAAAAGTAATACTGTTATGGAATGATTTGCAGAATTTCAGTTAATGCTTATGACTGTTAAGGAAATTAGAGTTTGATAATGTGTATGTGGTAAGTAGTGGATTCATGTATGATCATACTTAATCTTTTGTCACTAAATCAGTTATTATGATATTGTGATATGGAGTTTTATGGCGATGTTGATAAGTTTAATTGTTTGTTAGTTTAACATTAGACTTTGAATTCAGAACTAATATAGCTCTGATTATGTGGATACATGTACTTCTTTTATCATGTTAGTGCTTTCAGTTAGCAATCTATTTTCCTTTAAATGTCTATATATATATATATATACATATATATATATATATATATGTATATATATATATGTATATATATATATGTATATATATATATATATATATATATATATATATATATATATATATATATATATATATATATATATATGTATATATATATATATGTATATATATGTATATATATATATATATGTTTATATACCCTGCTAAGTGGGAAGGTTATATGTTACTATGGCATGTTCCTATATGAATAATGTGTGATTATATTTTTACATATGATAATATATGCACATAAGTGTGAATGTTAATTCGCACTTATGTACATATATGAATGAATAAGTGTTGGGTTATTCATTAACCACACTTTATTCATAGAGGAAGATGTGTTAATGAAGAAGTGATGGTTCTGTTTTATCAAAGCATCGACAGTTTAGTTTTGGTAATACCGCCGAACTTTGGGTTTAGTAAGGTATTAAGGCAGCATTGGCATTTGACACTTGTTGGAGGGAGTTAATACTTGCACACATAAGTTTAGTACATTGGTGAGCTTGGACTTTGGGCTGGTACCTCACTTGGCTCACAGCTTGCCAAGTGTGGGAGACCAGTCACGGCTATTAAGGAATAGTTAATGGATGCTTATCTTCTTTCTTGAGTCCTTTCGGCCATTGTTGCTGTGGTTTCGGAGGATGGTTGCATGTAGTGGGTTTCTCCTTCTCTGTCACTTGCAATGGTTATGTTGGCTATTTTCATGGCTTCTAGTTCAGCCAGCACGAGGAAGTTTTGGGTTGTTGTCTATTGGGGGTTGCGAGTACCATTTCTTTACCTCTACGATAGCGTTGTATCATTGAGTTTTATTTCTGGTGTGCTATCTTCTGCTGGTCTGGAGGTTTCAGTTGTGGTCAAAGCTTGGATTTTTGTTTCAAAGATTGGTTGTGTAGGTAAGGGCTAGCATCTAACCCTTTTCTTGATCCATGCACTTTCTTTTACGTTGTAACGTCTGATAATGGTTTCTTGCTTAAATTTGTTGGTGTTATAGTATATAGATAATAATAATGTGTTTTGTAGGAATGGGGTTCTTATTTGATTCAGGCTTCGAACTATTCTTTTGGGTGAAGTGTTATTAAAATAATGTAGAAATGTTTGTTTGTAGTAATGTTAAGTTTGGCTTTAGTAAACATTTGAAAAGATGGAAATTCAGGGTAGCTCGATATGTTATATTTGGGGTTTGATTTGTCATTGTTTTGTTTTGGGGTAACTTTGTTTGGTCATATGATCGGTAACTAGGTGAAGACTGAGCTTTACATTTGCTGATTGTGTATTTAGCATCTGGGTAGTATCGGTTATGTCTATTTCTTTTTAGTACATTCACAATGGTGTTGCCAGGTCTGCAAAGTATTAGTGATCTGTAGTGATGGACAGATTTGGGGAAGAACAGAGTTTTCATTTTTTGAACCAATGTATGTTGTGTCCTTGGACCACTATCGGTATTAAGTAAATCTTGAATGGAGGATTCACTGTCATAGTTTTGGCCGAGGATTCTAGTAGGAGGAAGTTGTTTAGTTTTAAAAGAATTAAACATTATCAAATACTATGGTATTGTCAGTTTTGTTATGAACAGAGTCATGTTTTCGAGTCTTACATTTCCGTGGAAGACTTAAGTGTATTGGTATGTTATGTTTACAGCATGGTCGGGTTATGCAAATGTGTTAAGACATAGTATTTTGAGTAGAAATGGATTCTGGGTTTCCTTCATGTTGTGGAGTATAGATTGTCGAGTTGTTTGGGGGATTGAACTTTCTTGGAGCTTTAAATCTTATTTTGTAGTTTTAGTTTTACTTTGTTAGTTGTTCTTATGGGAAATTGAGGATAGAGGATCATTTGTTTTAAAAGATGGAACATTGTCGATTTCAACAGTGTTATTGTCATTGCTATAATTAGTGTTATGTTTTGAGTTCTACATTCCTTTGGGGAGATTTTAGTGCTTATATATTTACATTTCCTGAATATGGAAAAGTGAGGTTCGGCCATTATTAAACATAAACACTTGAATTTCTACATTCTTGTAATCAGCAAGGGTTTATTCTTAGTCGAGAATAACATAGACCGTCAACAATGCTTAAGTGTGTTATATCATAGAGTCCAAAACATGTTTTTGAATTCAGACAGAATATTATGGGATTCTCTATTTAATTTGAAGTACTATTTGGAATTATGTTAATTTTTGAGAATACTGGTTATTTGATTTTGTTGTGGACATCACTGTTTATGCAAATTCGTGTTATGTTGAAATCTTGCATTGAAACATACTTTGTGATTTTGGATAATGTATGTGGTTATGGTACTAGTCTGACAGTGATGGATTGTAGCCTATTAGTGCTATGAGCACAAAACAATATTTTACGACCTATTGATGTTCGACTCATAGATAACTCAAATATATATATACACTAATTCATTTCTTGTGCTGTAAGTTGTAATACAATGCTGATATTGTCAAATGAGATTTGCATTAAACACTGCTTTTGTGACAGTAGGTTGGATGAGAGTTATGAGATGGAATTGTGATATAGTATTATATCTGTGATCTATTCCCTACTAGAAAAGTTGAATCATGTGGATTAATGGATTGATTTTGTTTGCATGAAAAGTTTCTGGCAATTTTATTTTAAACATGTGTTTGTGAAGAATTCAGAAGATGAACGCATATGGAGATGGCTGAATTTGGGAGAACCAATTCAGTGAACAAGTGATAACCTTTAAAATTAATTGGGTTGGGTTTAATATTAAAAAGATAATTGGCCTTTCCTATGTCTATGATTTGCGTGATCTAGAATGGAGTATGGGGCATAAGGTACTGTTACGCTACTAAACGGATTAACAGTTAGCTGTGAGCGCTATTATGTTTACTAACGGGATAACAGACTACCTTGCACTATAAGATTCATCATGGGCACAACCATGGGTGCAAAATCATGACCCTTCAATGTTAAATCATCTCAGTATGTATGTGCATCATCCTTCTAAATTCTGACTGCGAGTTGTTTATTTTGTCATGCTTTCATGTCTACTTTATCATGTGACTGTTGTGATGAGATAATGATGTTTTTCTCAAATGAACTTATGGTTTTTGGTTATATGTTCATGATGGTACTAATGAAATGGCAGGTGTCTCATGGAGGTTTTCTGATATATGTATTTATGCTGAGCCCTATTGTCTGTTTCTTTTGCATGTGTTAATGTCTTGCAGATTCTAGATTTGAAGAGTCATTCTGATGTGGGCAGGCAGCATGGAATGATTTATAGATTGTTTTGCATATGTAAATTGAAATACACTGTAATTGTAATGATCAAACTTTGTGTTGAATTTATGTATTTATGATACTGGATAAAGTGTTACATATGTATTTATTTGTAAAAAAATTTCCTTGTGAGATATGTTGATGTAACTTGAATTGGAATTTATTAAAAAAAAATTGTTGTGGTTTATTTTAGTTCCTTATTTGTGTGTGCACTATGGTTTATTTTCTATGGTGTTACACCTTCTTTGACTCTACAACACTCCCTTCTTGGCTACACCCCCGATTACGCTCCTCATTAGAGAGGATTGGTACTAGAGATGATGTGCATGATTGTGTTTCTGTAGATGATGTGATGGTGCACATTGATGATCATCTTTCTCTTGAGACTCGAGTATAAATTTAATTATCAATTTATTTCTAGTCAATAAATTGATTACATAGTTGTGCGTACTAATGCTCATATGTCTATATTCTATATACAATATTTGTAGGAACAATTGCATGAGTGTACTACCTCTAGTGTGGGATCAGAGCGTGTATGCATGAGAGATTTAGCAAAGGTGACACCTACTAGTGCTTAGGTAGGTTTTAAATATACTTGAGTTTAAATTCACTTATTAATATATTTTAAATACTTTGTATATAATTATAATATATAAATGTACATATATATATTTGACAAGATGTTGTACTAAATTTTTAGGGTTCTATTGCTACTTCATGTGCAGAGGATTCTCATGACACTCGGTCAGAGGGTCGCTCTATTCATATGTGACTTGATCAGTCTAAGATACCTAGGACATTTGTAGTGCATCTTTGATTTATGTTTTGGACATTTCACATATGTTTGACATTTATATATTCTAGACCTATGCATAGATGATTTATGTGTTTATGATCTTTAGTTATGGTTAGACGATTATATGATTTGATTTGATTATGGTTAGATGGTTACATGATTTGATTTGATTATGATTAGACGGTTACATGATTTGATTTTATTATGGCTAGATAGTTATAGGATTTGATGTGATTTTATACATGATCATATGATTTGGTTTAATAGATGGTTATATGATATGATCATTGATTATGGTTAGACGGTTACATGATTTTATTTGATTATGATTAGATGGTTACATGATTTAATTTGATTATGGTTAGATGGTTACATGATTTGATTATGGTTAGATGATTACATGATTTGATTTGATTATGGCTAGATAGTTACATGATTTGATTTGATTTGATTATGGTTAGATGGTTACATGATTTGATTATGGTTAGACGGTTACATGTTTTGATTTGATTATGGTTATATAGTTATATGATTTGATGTGATTTGATTCATGGGCATATGATTTGGTTTAATAGATGGTTATATGATCATTGATTATGGTTAGACGATTACACGATTTGATTTAATTTGATATATGGTTAGAAAAAATAACACTAGAATATGTAACTAATGAACCATAAGTAATATAAATAATCTAGAACTAGCCTGTCATAAGTTTAATATAATTAAAGTAATTAGTAACCTAACTAATGTCTTAATGGGGAGTATTAAGGGGATCTTTAACTAATAAGTAATCTAATTGTAATATCATAAAAAATAACAAGTTAATATGTAACTAATGGATTATAAGTAATCTAGAACTAACATGTCATAAGTAATCTAACTAATGTCATTAGTAGGCTAACTAATGTCTTAAGGGGAGGTCTTAAGGGGATATTTAACTATTAAGTAATATAATTGAACCATCATAGAAGATAACAAGATAATATGTAATTAATGAACCATAAGTAATTTCTAAACTTAATATCATCCATTTAACACGTTCACTTTAACAAACATAAAAACCTTTATATAACCACTTAAGAGGAGGTCTTAAGGGGATCTCTAACTAATAAGTTAATCTAATTTTAATATCATAAAAAATAACACTAATATGTACCTAATGGATTATAAGTAATCTAGAACTAACATGTCATGTCATTAGTAACCTAACTAAAGTCTTAAGGGGAGGTCTTAAGGGGATCTTTAACTATTAAGTAATATAATTGAACCATCATAGAAAATAACAAGATAATATGTAATTAATGAACCATAAGTAATTTCTAAACTTAATATCATTTATTTAACACATTCACTTTAACAAACATAAACGCATTTATATAACTACTTAAGAGGAGGTCTTAAGGGGATCTCTAACTAATAAGTTAATCTAATTTTAATATCATAAAAAATAACACTAATATGTACCTAATGGATTATAAGTAATCTAGAACTAACATGTCATGTCATTAGTAACCTAACTAAAGTCTTATTGGGATCTTTAACTATTAAGTAATATAATTGAACCATCATTAAAAATAACAAGATAATTGTATGCAATAAAACTAGTGTGTTAGGAACATAAAAACAAGTTAAAAATTCAACATACTAATCTATTTCATCGTATAAATATTAGAAAAAGAAAGCATGAAATGAAGATGAAAACCCTCAAAAATCTTTCTTGATGTTGTGATTTGTCCAATATATTGGATGTGTGCTCATGAACTATGCTTCAAGCTTCAAAGTGTGGGAGGATTTTGTTATTATGAGGTTTCTTCTGATGTTTTTGGCTCTCAAACTAGCATTATACCTTTTCTCTAATGGTGGATGAAAATGAAGTAGAAGATGGCTCAATTTATAGGCAAAGGGAAGGTCAAATGGATGGTCAAGATGCAAACTTGAGGAAGGGCCAAGATGCATCTGAGAGAGAGAGCACATGGATTGTGCTTTCTCAAATGCATCTCATTGTGACAAGTGTCACAATGGGAGAGGTTGGAAGGTATGGGAGAATGTGACCATTTTGGGAGATGTGAGAGGGGACAAATGTGTAAAAGAAAGATGGAGTGTGTAAGGGATGTGTAAGAGCATTTAAGGTTGACATGAGGTGAGAGAATTGGGGGATGTGAGGATGTGACATGAGGGTTGGCTTAGGATTTCTTAATCCATGGATTATGATTGTGCAAATGTTTAGGAGGTGATTAGGCTTAGATTAGGAGACAAGTGGGAGGTTTAGGAGGTTGTGATGGGAGGAGAGAGAATGAGTGGAAGGTTAGATTAGTTAATCATGGGTCATTAGCTAATTAAGACTGATTAGCATGGGTGAATGGGTTGGGTTGAGTATGAACTACATGTTAGGAGTTTTGGGATGGGTTTAATTAGGGTTAAGGTTGGGATTAAATATTTTATTTAATTCCAAGTGGGAGGAAAATGAGGTTTCATGAATTAATTTAAATAGATAAATATATCCATTTAGATTAATAGAGGAATAGGGATTAATTAATTATCAGACTATAGGTTTGTCACTTAGATAATTAATTGGACTATAGTTAATTAATTAAATTAATTAACTAGGGAATGACATAAATTAACTAAATAATAATATTTAGTTAATAGGATGTCTTAGGAGAAAACTAAATAAGATTACTTAATTATGTAATTAGATTTAGGTGTCTACATTTTTCCCCTCTTTGACATAGTGTTAAAATTACGCTATTTTGAAGACATTCAAAAATAATAATGACACAAAGAATTAACTAGATGGTGAAAATGCCCCAGATTATGGGTGAGGAGGTTTAGGCTAGGTGATTCCCCCTCGAGAGGGTGGCAGGAAAACACGAAATGGGTCTGGCGGCATCTCAAAAAGAAAGATGAGGAAGGGGTGCTGTAGGCGAAAAAGAGGGTATGAATGGGGAAGAAGGGGATGAAAAAGACAATTGTGGAAAGAATCAGTAGGTGGGGAAGAAAGGGTGGATGAAAAGGCATCCCAGAGGAAAAATGAGGCTCAAAGGGCCTTAAAAGGGGCCAAGAGGGCTAAAAACAAGTCATTTGCGCATCAACAACCTTGAAAAGAAAAAATTTGAGCTCTCAGCAGAGATAGAAGAATGGAAGAGAGAGGGTGAACGACTGACCGATCGAAGATTGTGTGACATGTCCGATGACATGGGGTCCCTGACCGATTGGTAGGATCAAAAAAACACCTTGTCTTTGAGTAATTTTAGCATTTATTTCACGTTTTGTGAGAAAAAACATGTGATCCAACAAGCTCAGGATCAATGGGAATGTGCTCACGCCTGCGAGAACGTGTTCCCAAAAAAAATGTTGAGGGAGAAGGTTGGGATTGGGTAAACAAACTTTTTGTGAGATTGCAAAAGTCTGGGGGATAGGGGAAATTATGGGCGGGACCGCGATTCCGCAAGACATTTTTGTGGGATCACGTTCCTAAAGTAAAAACACAATGGGTGCATATAAAATACATTCTTGGGGGAAAAGGGGGGGTTAGAAAGGAAGCACAAGAATGTGTTCCCATGTTAGGATAGGGATGAGGAATCTATGTGATCCTACGATGGTGGGATCAGGGGGAAAAATGAATCTCTACGGGAACGCGGGGAAAAAGATTTTGCAGGAATGTGGGAAAGGGATAGGTGGTAGGAATAAGGGAAAGAAAGAGGGTTTTGGAAAAGATGGATGGTTGACATTTGGCTTGTTTAGGTGCAGTGGTAACTGGAGTGGCTGACGAGTCAGGAGTGACACACATCGGTACTAGCGGTGGGAGAGAAGTTTACACAGATAGAGTGGGCTTGAGTGGATGCACTTGGGTTGGGGTATTTGGTTTGGATGCCCTAGAGGTGGATGTTCATGGCATTCATAATAGCTCTGTGTGAGTGATGGCACTCAGAGATGGTGACATTCCACTTGTCAATAGGAGAGATGACCATGACACTAGAGGACGTGTACTAGATTTTCCAACTACCAATTTGAGGCACACTAGTGGTAGAAGGGATGTACACATAGTTGCATGTGATGGCCCCACTACTAGGGCTAGGTGTAGCGTCATTCTTACATCATGGGCAGTTAGCCTTGGCTGACCATGCGACAGCAGCGCCGCTAGGATGATGACTTTATTTTTATGTGTGCGGGCTACTCTTAGTGTACATTTCCCCGAACACAGGTGGTACAAGAGTGATCCTGGAACTCATTCTAGATTTCATACAGATTATTGATGCAAGGTTTCTAGCAGCATGGGGGACTCTCATGCTAGTAGAGATGTACATGGACCTACACCAGAATGTGTACCATGGGGCAGGGACCTTGGGGATGAGTTTTGGTTTTTCTTCTCTCTTACAGGTATGGGCGTGGGAGCACATACTTGTGTTGTAACCCTTAGGATGGACTGACAGGTAGCCTCAAGAGCCTATTGCATATAGTTGGCAGGATATACTGACCTATTAGGGGGAGGATGACACAAACCACTAGCGGGAGACACTAGATGGGATCTAGGTAGGGATCACTTGCGGCCATACCTAGGGTAGGTGCCATGGGCAGAGGATGTTAGGGAGTTTCCATATGTCATGTTGCCGACATATATCACAGGGTGATGGGAGTACATCGTCGAGTAGTGTAATACCCCCAAAATGGGCTATAGGTTCATTAACCTCCTACATCTTCAATTTGATTGAAATTGACATCAAAGTCCTAACCTAAGGCACATCTACACATCATTTTATCAAAAATTGATTCTATCTTAATTCTACATCAGAGAATATTCCTTGAATATTCCTAATTTATCGTAATTATCTTTAATTGAATAATTATTTAGTGATAAATCCTATTTATCCTAAAGTGTGATTAATTGAATATTTTGAATATTTAATTAATCAGACTTAATTCTACCACTTAATTATTTAATTAAGTTTAATTACATTTATTCCTAATTAATATTGTTTTTATTCTGATAATAAATCAAAATTCCTACAAACAATCAATTGAATATTTATTTAATTGATTTAAAATCAAAGTTCTCAAGTTTAATGATTTAATTGGAATAAAGTTTGATTTAATAATTGATTAACCCATAAATCAATTGTTTTAATTCAAAAATTAGTTAAGTTGAGAATAAATCACTTTATTTTTAAATTAATTTATAATTAAATCATGCATAATCAGAAAAGCAGTCAACTAGAAATCAACAACCAATTTTAAATTTAAACTCAACATCTGATGATGAATTGAAAAAGAGAACTAAACTCTATTTTGAGTTAAACACTGCTTTTGCATGATTTTTTTGTGAGTTAATTATTCTAATTTCTTGTTGACTCAAAAATCAACCTTAGTTTATCAAGAGTGATTTATGGCTTTTTTCATGCATCCTCGAGCCCTAGATTTCTATAAAAATAAGGCTCAGCTCTTCAAAATTATCAACCCTCAAATTTGCACAATTACTCTAGCAAATTTGTGATTGAAGGATTAAGCACTTGCGACAGGCGATTTGTGAGATCTTTCATTGTTGGTCATAGTTTTGCATAGTTTTCATATCATAGTATTCATTCATTCATATTATTGTTAGATTAAATTTGCATATCATTTCATTCAATTCTAGATTAGATTCATACAATTTTTCATCTAATTGCATATAAAATCCAAAAAAAATAGATTAATCTACATTCATACAGCTTTTCATTCTTTTTCATTTAAATCCTTTGTTTAGGTGTTGCATTGTCACTAATCTCAATTTCAATCTGAGAACATCATACTCGCAGCTACTAGAAGGCAGTAAATCACTTGGTTAGCTTAGTTTCAATTACTTGCAGATTTCTATTTTGCTAACCTCTAATGTTTTACTGAAGTGTTGTGTCTGGAGCTAGGTACAATTTTCACACACACATTTCTAGCGCCTACCGTGGGGCCCTGAAATGGGTTTCCATTTCATTTCTATCAATTTCTATCTATTTTCTATCTTTTTCTGATCAATCCCGTGATTTTATTCTCTGTCTGTACAATTTTCATATGAGTTTTGTCAGAAACTCGTGCTAGGACCTTCTGAGTGTCATACGACATTCGGTAGTTTTGAGGCTCATACTAGAAACTACAAATTATCATTTGGAGACTTCTTTGTCATTTGAATAGATACCCACTATTGTACGAGTTTCCAGATAGTCATGCCAGAGGTGACCCACTGTCATATGGGATTTGGATTGTCGTATGAGAGGTAAGTCATTGTCGTACGAGTTTTGGTACCAGGATTCAATTGTCATTTCATATTTTTAGGTAGTTTGTCACATTTGATTTTTAGACTTGGACTAACAGCTAACCCTAACAATTGAACCCTGCTATTTTTGATTGATATTTCCTGATTCTGATTGGGAAAGTGCAACTAAAGTAGCTAAAATAGGTAAAATCTACTACGCGCATTGCAAGAAATTTAGGTATTCTTCTACAACTGATAACACTTTGATTTGGACATATAAAATGAACTCTCTTGTGTCAAGCTTGTGTGAATTTTCTTTCTTTCATATCACAGACTTCAATTTTTGGGCTATAAAACGAACATAGATTTGCTTTCTACATATCTGTTACACATAGTAAATAGGCCCTATGAACATTATTTGTGAATGATCTAGAGAGAGTGGTCTTCTTTTTCTTCTTCATGCATGTGAAGCTCTTCTTGATGAAGGATCCCCTTGTAGGTAGGGAGGATATTGGGATTATCTTGCGTTCTACTGGGTTTTTGAGTCTTCAACTTTTGATTGATACATTCTCTCTCTGGACAGTTTGATAGACCATAAGATAATTTAAGTCTTAGCATGTCGGATTAATCTATCTGCTTTGTTTTGGCGAAGTGAAGAGGTTAGGGGATTATGTTCTACTTTCTTTTTGGATAGTACCAGAAACCCAGATCCTTGAATCCGATCTAGTCTCCCTGTGGTATCTTTTGTGATTCACCTTTAGAGAGGGTTAACTATATTGGACATTCCTTTAATTAGGTCAAACACATGGATGAAACCTCAAGTGGTAATAGCCATTTTTTCTGTGGTAGTAGCATCTTTTATATAAATGTCCTTGTGGAGGAAATCTTCACAGGTTTGGTCTCTTGTTGGGCTGTCAGATCTCCCTAGCAACTCCTGATTGATTAAATTCCTGGACTGTATCAAAACCCTGGTGCACCTGGATTGGATTTCACCCTCTTGAGATCATAAAAGTTACAGAGTCAGACCATTACTACAAACCCTAGCGAGGCCAAATTTTTCATTTTCTAGGACTATGTGCATTATTGAAAAACTTTTGAGAACATACACAAATAGCACTCCTAGGGATTAGCACATTAAGTCACTATTGCTTGTTCATGTGCAAGGTTTCTTTTTCCCTTGTTCATTATTTTCAAACAATTGCTTACTTCCATTTCTTTCTATTTTACGTGCTTGATATCTACTTGGTTACTTGAGACGAACTATTATACAAATCTTCAAAACTTGGACAGAACACTTTGCCAACAATCTAAAACTGAAAACCTAAAAAGTGCAAAATCTAAAGCAAAATTCCTTTCTAGAGTCAAAAGTCATCCCACAGGATTAGATTGTCATACAAGCCTTGAGAATTTTTCATTTTAGAACCCCTGATTGTCATACGGGAGCCTATACATTGTTGTATGAGCTTTGTCAATAAAATTAAACCCCGGTGTCAATTTTCGTATGAGTTTTGTCAACTGTCCTGCCAAAGCTTACCCAGACTCGTACGAGCCTGGAGAAAATCATATCAAGATTTAAAAAAAGTTGTCAAATTTGTTAGGAATCTAGTTTTTACAACCTATTTCCAGATTCTATCAAAATATTCACTGTGTCAAGAATAGAGTAGAAACTAGAAAAAATTCAATCATTTACCTAAAGTGGTCTTGTGAGTCTGATTTAGCCTTCTGATTTATCGATTTGAGTCTTTTTCATCTTGTGTCAAAATTATCTTCAAATTCAATCTTCATACAAAATGACTAAGTGTTGTGAGCTCGTGTCTTCCATCTTTTGGGCATCTAGCCATACTACTAGGGCACAGTATCCTTCATTTACATCCAAAATAATATTCAATCAATCCAATCTTGACAAGGTTGCATCATTCGATCTTCTTGAATCAAGCCATTCTTTAGTTGTCTTCATCTCGTTCTCTTGCTTCACCCAAGGTTAATGGTGGAAACCAGAGCTTCCTCACACAAAAAATCTGGAGAAGCACCCAATAGCTTACCTTTGTCTACTCATGTGGGTCCAACCTTTGAGCAGCTCTACAATTCAGGTCTTTACAAAGATGATGGTCTCAGCAATCTTCAATTAAAAACTAGTTACATACCCCCCCCCTCCATCAACCCACAGAGGTAATCAAAAAACTCCACATTGATCTATCCCAGGGAGTCCTAAAAATCCTAACATGTCTCAAGGAGGGACAAATCATGAGTCTCAAGGACATCACTCTCAACATGGTGTGGATCAAGAACCCACACCTTCTGAAATTGCTCGATATCAAAATGATGATGACTTCAAGAAAATGATGAGGCATTTCTTGAAGGAAGACAGAGAAACATACTTCCTAGAGTTAGCTTGTCAAGGGGGTAAACTTCCTCCCAACTTTAATGTTGAAGATATCATTATGCATGAGGAAGAAACTCCAATCACCGCTATGATGAAACAGATGCATGCCATGCAAGTCAAACTTAATAAACTCAAAAAGGAAAAGGAACCTAAAGAGTTCTCCATGGAAGCTCTATGCCCTTTTCCATTTGATAAAGACTTGTACATGCCACCATTCCCTAAGTGAGTGGAAATACCTAAATATGATAAGTATGATGGAAACTCTGATCCTCAAGATCATGTTAGAGAATTTTGTACTCAATCTATGGAGTTCATGCATGAACCAACCTACCTAATGTGTCCTTTCCCTCGATCTCAGGGAGGGTTAGCTATTCATTGGCTCTCAAAAATGCCTCCAACTATCAAAAATTTCAAGGAGTTAATCAAATTCTTCTATCAACAATACTCCTACAACATCCAACATGTTATCACTATGATCGACATCTGCAATTTGAAACGGAACTCAAGAGAACCATTCCTGACTTTTCTAAAAAGATGGAGGAAATTTTTTTCTCTATATGCTAGAACCATTCCAAAAATTGAGAAGATGGAAATCTTCATCAACAATCTTGTTCCATAACTCAACTACCATTTGCAAATGCAAAATCATACATCCTTTGATAAAATGGTAGAAAATGCAATCAAAATTGAGAAAGTACTTGTACAAAAAGGAGACATATCACTTCAAAAGGACAAGTATGAATCTAGATCTAGTTCCAAAGACAAAGGAAAAAATTGGAACAAGAATAAAGGCATTGTCACAGATGGCGTTGTTGATAATATTCATGCCCCATCTAGGGTACCTTCTTTCAATCTCACTATTGACACCCAAGCCATCAAAGCTTTTGAAGCTAAAGCAACAAAATCTAACAAGAAGCCATTTGACTATAAACCTTGGGCTACAGATCCTAAACGTAAGTTTAATCCTCTTGGAGAGTCCTTGGAAATTGCCATGAAAACTTTGTTGGCTAACAACATCATCTCCATGCTTGAGATAAAAAAAATTGATCCTGAACCTAAACCAAAATGGTGGAGAGAGAATGATTTATGTGACTTCCATCGCAATAAGGGTCATAAAACCAATAACATCATACTCTTTAAACACATCATACAAGACAAAATTGATAATGGAGAAATCATAATTGATAGTCATAAGAGCAATAATGATCATACAACATTTACGGAACCATTTTCGAAGCATGGTCAAGGAGATTCATCTTCTCAGCCTAATCTAGGTGATAAATTCAATTATGCTTACTTTGGAAATAATGTTGTCATCAATATGGTTGAACCATGCCTATCTGAGCATTGCAATGTCATCACAATTGTAAGAAAATATAGAGAAAATCAATCAGCAAATGCAGTTACTCGATCACAAGCTCAAGCACATCTGCAAGGATAAATCCTAGATTCATGAAATGTTCCTAAGATGCCTTTCAATCTTTCATCTACTTCTAAATAGAAGGCTACCTCTAAATCATCAAATCCTAAAGACACGAGGCCTACATCATATAGTATTGTTGAACAACTCCAAAATACAAATGAAAAAATCTCCATGTTTGAGTTGCTTCGGATATCTCCAACTCATAGAGCCATTCTAGACAAAGCTCTGCTCGAATCCAATGTTCCTGACAACCTTGATTTAGATATATTCCAGACTATGGTTGGTCATCTGACTTCTCCATAGTATATCTCCTTTTCAAAGGAAGATGATAACTCGAGTCATCTGCATAACCAGCCTTTACACATTGAAGTCTTAATCCAAAACCATCATGTCAAACATGTGTTGATAGATGCAGGCGTTGGTCTCAACATTTGTTCTTATAGCTTGATCACATAGTTGGGATTATATGAAACTTCCATTGATCCTAAGAAGAAGATAACTATCAAAGCATATGATGAGCAAGAAAGATCTTCCAAAGGAACTATTGTCTTACCTATCAGAACATGACCTGCAATACTTTGAAAGAAAGTGTTGATAAACTTTTTCTTAATAATAGAGAATCTTCCACTAAGAAGATAGACATTGCTTCAACATCCAAGATGGAAGACATTGCTAAAGAAGTCAAAATTAAAGATAATGGTATGAGAGAATACACAATGGAACTAGTTTTATCTCTCACATCTCTCCCATTGTCCCCAAAGTCTTATGGACAACCATCTGACAAAGTGAAACCTACAGCTAAAGAATCCCAGGTCATATTCAATGGAAGCTTTGTCACAGAGAAAGTATCTAAACAAGAGTTTGAAGAAGAAGAAGTTGTGCTTGCATGGTTATACAAGGATGAGTCTCAATCCCAATTAGTCCAGAGATGTGACTCTACTTCAAGAAAAATTCCTTAAAAGTCATATGGACCAGGGGACAAATTGATAAAAAAAAAGGGATATACTGGAAAAGGACCTCTAGGACTACAAGGTAAAGGTCTTCTATCACCTCTTGACCACCATGGTCGAACCAACAAGAATAAAATATGTCTAGGATATAAGAAGAAGCTTTTCTATCTTAGTAAGAACTCCCCACATGTCTTAGAACAGATTGAGCCATCCACATCAATACAACTAAAGGAAGAAATAGAACAATCTGACAGTGATGATTCAGACACTAATAATGAGCTCATTCCTTATGAACACTTTCCTAAAGAAATAAAATACCTCCTTGAAGCTGAAGATGATCCAGTAAAAAGAATCAATGTAGTAGAAACACAAGAACCTACTATAGAACATAAGACAATTGCACCACAAGAACCAGCTGATCTTGAAGGAAATCAAATAGACAAAGGAGAAAGTGGTAGCTATTTTGAAACAAATTCTCACGAGTATGAATTCAAATCAGAATCCGAGGGTAACCCTTCTTGGGGTATTCACCCTGACTTTACTCATGTTCTTAATTTTCCTAGAGGCATAGACGAGGAATCAAATGACTATGAATGGGGAGTCATTCTGGAGGAAGATGAGCTTATCATAGAAAAACATATTGATGTTATTCACCAATATGCACCTAAACCCAACATAAGTCTAGAGATAAATAATGAACTGAACAAGTCTGATCCACCGATGGCTGAAGTGGACTCCCACAATGACATTGAGCCTATTCATGAATTGACCATTTTGAGTTGTAATATCACCTTCACACTCGAGAGTCAGGTTAGGACAAATAATGATAGATCCATATCTGTAAACACTATTTCCCAATCTTTCACCACTTTGACTATCCAACATCTTGAACTTCTTGACCAAACCTCCACAAATCCGAGCCAAGGTATCTAAACTTTTCCAAATGACTATGCTCTTGCATGCTACCTTAATGCAATCGAGCCTATGATTACTTCCATCAGTGAACTGAACATTATCATGATGGATTTGGACATCAAGTATCTTAGTCAAAAGAATAAGAGTAAAAATAAAAAAGAAACAGAGTTTCTAAGGGTGAAAACCACTTTGTGGCAGTCTGAAAACCTACAAAAGTAAAAATAAAAGATGTATCCGAAGGTGAAAACCTCTTTGAGGCACCTAAGGATGAGATATTTGATGTCTTTCCAAGTCATTTACAGGATAGATCTTTAGTACTAATTGAGCCCACTCAATATATCAACTTGGAAACAACAGAAGAACCACAATTGATTCATGTAGCACAATCCTTATCAGAAGATGAAAAACAAAAAATTACTACATTCCTCACAGAAAAGAAGATCAAATTTGCATGGAAATATTCAGATATGCTAGGGTTGGATCCTGATCTTATAATGCACCATTTATCTATAGCTCCAGGTGTCAAACTTGTTAAGCAAAAATTGAGAAAGATGCATCCACATGTTGCACTCTGTACACACTCAAATGGTGCACTTCTCTAAATCATTACATCCAAGAGAATCCATGGATTGGAAACCTTGAAAAATTGATTTAGAGCTCTCTATGCATAGAGTTACAAGATTATTTTAAGTTTTCTCTCAGCTAGATCTATTAAGCTAATGACCTTGCTAGTCAACCACACAATGAGAGATTCAAATGAAGACAAGGGCAAGAATGCCAATATCCTCAAGAATCACTATGAAATGAAAATGCAACTAGATTAAGATGAATATGCAAGCTAAAAATGAGAGATGCAAGCTAAGCTATGGAAATGAAAGTACAAGCTATGCTATGAAAAGGAAAGATGCAAGTATTACCAAGCCTTCCTAATTAAACTAGATGAAGTAATATAAAGCATAAAGGAAACTAAGCTATGAATGCCATGATAATGAAACTAAGATGCAAGAAATGAAACTATAATAGCATGTAAATATGAAAGCCAAGAATGCTCCAAATCTCCAGAGCTCCAAAATCACCTAGAAAACCTGTAGCATAACATTAGTATTCAAAAGATGGATATGCAAATGAGAAGAGAGCTCTTCTTTTATAGGAAATGAGAAGGAATGGACCATGGAGATTAAGAGGCAAAACATTTAATCAAGGGTGGAGCTTGAAAGAGGAGCAATCCATGTGCACAAATATCCTCCAATGAGAAAATAAGAGTTGAATTTTGTGTCCATATAAGACAAAAAGTATTTATCTTCTTTTTATAAAATAGGAATAATGCTTTATTTGTGCAACTTAGGATAAGAGGAAAACTGTGGGCTTTTTATTTATTAAAAGGGGAGGAAATATTCCTTTTAAATAAATAAAGACTTAGGAATAAAATGGTTAGCCCAAGGCAACTAATCAAAAATGATGAAAATAGGATTTGATCAAGGAAATTGATATAATTGAAAAATGCTGATTTTTTAAAATATTGATTCAGGGATTTGATAAATTGCTAAATGGGGGCCCAAAGTCTAGATGACCATTTTGGGGTGCATACATTTTCCCCTCTTTGACTAATGTGTGATAATTTTGGGAACACATGTGGTCAAAGAAGAATTGAAATGTGAGTTCATTTTGGGATCATAAAACAACTCAGACATGTGTTCATTTTGGGAACACGCCCGGACAAAAATAAAAAAAAGATTCTAGACATGAGTTCATTTTGGGATCACATCCAAAATAAGAGATAAAAATCTCAAGCTAAGTGAAAGCTCATAAAAAGATAGCTGAATCAAGAAAATCAGGGATTAAATCTAATAGGTACTGCCCCCTCGGAATCGAAATCAAAATCAGGTAGAGGAGAACAGTAGATTGACAAAGTTGATCAAATCATAATGAAATCATAATCAAAGATGAAGGATAACAGGATAACCATTAGGCAGTGATAACATGCCCCAGTGATGAATGAGAAGAAAAGAAATGGGGTGAATGGAAGACTAGAAGTGTGAAAGACATGAAAAAGGAAGAAATTCCATCAAAGATCAAAGAATTATGCCTCAAAAGGTCAGTCAACTACACAGAAGAAAAATAAATTTTGAAATGTGATTTTAACTAGCAGGATAACCTCAGATTTTGATTTCGAGTCTAAAAATGGATCCCGGACGTCAAAATTAGCTAGAGGTGCAATTTTTGTGCAATTTCGAGGTGTTTTGAAAATTAGGTCAAAAAGTCAAAATGCTATAAAAGGGGTGAAAAGGATGTGATATGAAAGACAAGATGTGAAAGACATGATCGAGAAAAGGAAAGGTGAGCGTAGTTGACCAACAAGTCCACGAAAGATAAAAAGAGAGCTCTCTCCATATGCAAGATGCAAAACTAATCTAACATGAACCTAGAAATGCAAGCTACTATGAAAAGTGGTTGACTTGCAAGGTCACAATGCCAATAGACATCTAATAATCATCATCGAGCTTTATTGGTAGCATCATAAGATCATACAATACACACTAGTATGACTATGGGTATAATTATATGATCTATATCAGATAAGAATGTGGGAATCCCACCTAGGCACCAAAGACATGTAGGTCAAGATGACTAGTGCAGTGAGATTACCTAAATTTGATATGGCAAGATTATACTCACATCCAGACACAAGGAAAGTCAAGATGACTATAAGTATGCACTTGCACAAATAGTCAAGGGTAATACTTTGTAGATCCTATTGTCAAGTGGAACAAGCATAAATGCTAATGACAATGAGAACCAACAAAATATACCCACAAGGAGAAAAAGCCATAAAACATGTCCTCATGCCCTCAATCTTCTAGCTCAGCATCATCGAAAACTATCATAGGGAGAGAACACTCATCAAAGAAATCATCATAGACATCACACAAAGAAATAAAGTCAAACAAGTCTCAGCGAGTCAAGTGTTTAAGTGAGTGTGTGTAGGTCATAGAATCAATCTTTCAGTATCACATTTGCCAGTGAGAAATATTGCATCATGCTAAACTGTGGGGTAGGATATCTAATAAGTGTTGAGAAACACTTGACGCTAAGGTAGTGTTGAAAAACATAGTTGGGTAAATGTGACTATTTTTTGGGGATTTTGAATTTTTTAATTTTTTGGTATTTTTGAAATATATAATTTTTTTGGAGATACATCAAAGTGTCTATTACTAGATTTTCACTAAGATGATCATTTTTTCAGGACATTATATGCTTTTTAGAATTTTTTCAGCATCATATATAAATTTTTTTGGAATTTTTTCAGGATCATAAAGAATATGTACAAGGGATGCCCCCAGACAGAATGGGCATCAAATTCCCAAGCAAGATCACATCGTGTAGTCCCAATGTCTAGCAAGGTGGAGGACAAGAGGGATTAGCAAGCTGGTGGAAGAGATGGAAGATAAGAGAATGAAGGAGAATTGAGGGAAGAAATCCTCAAGGTCAAACTCCTCAAGAGTACCCAAGCTAGGGAAAAAATTATCATGTAAAGCACATTTGGACAAGCAATGAAAGGCCAGCATATGATAAGTCACAAAAGCATAATGCCAAAGAAGGAAAGGATGAAGTCCAAAGGAGTAGACATGTCAAGAGGATTCATAGCATCGTGTTTTACTCTTTTTTATATTAGATCAAGACCAAAGGGGGAAAAAGATAGTGAAAGGCTAGAATGAATGGAGGAAAATAAATATGAAGGCTAAACATGAAAGGAATGAAAGAAAGATCATCATAAGATAGCTCACAAGATAGCCAAATGTTCGTGTATAGGTCAACATTGTCAAGATCAAAGAGAGAAGATGGAATGGATGAAATATGTAGAAGAACTACGCATGATGCCTGATTGCCAGGTTTTCATCATGGTACTTATCCAAAGCACCACAAGGGAGTGGTTTTCACCATAGGGTGAATTTATTTCTCTTTACTTTTGCTACCAAGGCACCTATTTCTAGGTTTCCGCCAAGGCACATTTTCAATTTTTTTATTTTTTTCTTTTCTTTTTCTTTTTGAATTTTTTTTTTTTTTGGAAGAAGGCAAGCTTTTTAGAAATGCTCCTTGAAATGATAAACCATGATATGCCAAGGATTCAAAATAATATGCTCAAAGATGCTAATAGGGAAAGGAAGATGGAAAGGAAAATGGAGGATAAGGTTTTATGTAAAGTGAGTGAGGTTGGAAGATAGGAGGAATAGGAAAATGAGGAAAAATGATAGAAGGTAGAAGGATAATGAATGGAAGGATTGTGAAAGGGTAGATGGAAAGGAAGGAAAGATCAACATCAACACACACCTTGAAGGGTGGCGAGAGGATGGAGGAAATGTGAATGAAGGAACACGAGAAGGAATATGATGAATATTTAGTAGAGGTTGTCGTTCAGGCACATGGAATGGAAGAATGTTTTTGGAAGAAGATGAAGTGGAAGCCTTTGGAAGCTTGAATGTCAACTTCACTTTTTGTTCAATACTAGACTCTTTCAAGAGAGATTTTGGAATCCATATAGCCTTAGGCTTTTCATTTTTTTTTGATGATTTAGAGAGAATATCTTCAATGATGGATTTTGGAACCCATACTTGTCTTGTAGTTTTCTTCTTAGATATCTCTTTTGACTTTATGCCTCCATGTCAATTAGAGAAGACATGGTGATCTTGTTTTTTTGATGGATTCTTGTATTACTTATTTTTCTTATATTGAACATTTGAGTTACTTCCAAAAGACTTGGGACTTGTGGAAGAAGAAAGAGGATATGACTAGTTTAGATGGGTGGGTGGATGAAAAGGATTCAAGGGTATGCATCTATGTTGATCTTGAGGATAGATAGGATATGGAGGGACGTAAGGACCCAAGATGGATGATGAATTAAGAGATTTAGGAGGGGAAAGTGAAGGGACATAAGGTCCCAAGATGGAAGAAAGACATGCAGCATTTGGTATTGGTGGAGGAAGTCCAAGGATAGAAGTGGAAGATGCAAAAGGATAATCAATAAGTTCATTAGCATCTATATGACAACCAAGGACATCATCATCTGTAGAGTGAGCATTAGGATTTTCAATAGAATCATGAACATCTTGAATAGGAGCAACTTCTTTGATAGGATTGTTAAAAGCTTGCAAAGACTTAGGAAGAGTAGAAAGCGGAAGCGAACATGGAATGGTAGAACAAGAAGATGGAAGACTTTGATCTTGACAAGGATCTTTGGATAGCGTAAGTGTATCATTTTGCTTTGGATTTTCAATAGGCTTAACATTGGAAGTAACAACACCATTTTTAAGAACATTAATGGAAGTATCATCTTTGGAAAGCACAAGTGGAGTAAGGTTATTTTGATTGTCAATAAGCTCAACGGTGTAAGTAGTAGCTTGATCTTGCTTAGGAGAAGACTTAAGACATGGTGGAATGAATGAGGAAGGGCGTAGAGGATCAAAAGAACCATGAAATGGATGAGAGATATTATGAACAAGATTGGATGACATGGAGGGTTCTTGATCTTGATCTTTCTTTATGTTATTTTCTTTATCATTTTTAGAGTCCTCTTGACATGGAGCCACTTCTACAGACAAGGAAGCATGTTGGAATTGTATGGAAGAATTTGGAAAAGATGGTGAAGGATTAGTTGAAGTAGGAATTATAGCACATAAAGGTTCAGGCTCTTTAGGTTTAGCATTATTGAAATTATTCAAGTGAAAGTCAGCTTGAGTTTCTTTAAGAGATAGCCCTTGAGGATAACTATAGGGAACCGCATGAAAAGTATTAGGATCTTTGTTGGATGAAGGACTTGTGAAAGATTTGGAAGACTCAAAAGCTTTAGGAAATGTAAGAGTATTGGAGGAAGTAGGGGATGGAAGGGAACCATCACAAGACAAAGGTCCATCATTAACATGATCTTGCTTGAGAGTGTAATCTTTATTTTTAGCATGAGTGTTCTTAGAGGAAGGATTCTTATAATATTTATGTTTCAAATTAGTGTGGTACATTTTATATTCCTCAATGGAAGTAGATGTATCATCATTAAGGTATTGTTCACAGAACTCATCAAAGTCTCTTTCAAAATCAGAATCATATGGATCACCATCATGATCTATCCAATAGGATGACCCTTTAGCAAGCACAAGCACATGGTGATGAGGACTCTTAGGAATAGAGGTTTCATAAGAAATGGGCATGTCATTCTTTGTAGAAGAGGTATCACAAGGACTACCATATTGCTCATAGTGAGGAGTAAGACTCTTGGGAGAAGTGGAAGAGGAACGAGATTGTGAAGAAGAGGAAATTGAAGATCCTATGGAGGAGGAAGACTTGGATAATGAAGAATGTGAATAATGTCTAGAAGAGTCATGATAAGACTTGGATAATGAGGAAGAATGAGAGGACTTAGATGATGAAGAATGCTTGGAAGAAGAAGATCATGAGAGGATCATGAGCATGATTCTACCAAAGGTGGGTGATTCACTTGCTTTCTTTCGCATTTTTGTCATAAATTTATCATCAATAAGAGTTTTGGAGGAATGATACTTTTCAAATTGAGCAAGGAGATCAAGATCATCCATTTTCAAGAGAGGTTCTATAGCAAGATAGTTGAAAGTCATGGTTCTAGAAGAGGAGGAATCAAGCATGAAAGTAACAAAAGTGATGAATAGAAGAAGGTAGACTAGATAATAAGAGGAAAAGAATTAAGAAGACATGAAGAATTTAGGAAGAATCGTGAAGAAAGAAGAGAAAGGATGAAAATGGAAGACTAGGAAGACATGGACGAAGCGGAAGAAAGAAGACCAAGAGTCATTTTGTGCAATTTGATACCATTTGATTTATTTTGGATGTTGAGAAACATGTCATAACACTTAAGATCTGAGATCGGGACTGACCAAGGAGGACTGAAAATTGCAAGATGTCCAATCAAACAAGCTGTAAAAGTTGGTTTTGCGACTCGAGAACTTAGTTTTTATTTGTTTTAAAAGATCAAGTAAGTATATCAACAGATTGATCAAGCACATAAGACAACAATCAAGGAGTTCAAGCAAGAAATTGTCTTCAAATAATGAGCAAGGGGCAAAGCAACCTTGCACATGAACAAGAATAGTGACTTAGTATTTCTATTCCTTAAGAACTACTTGTGTATGTTCTTGAAAATGTTTTAGCAAGCACATAGAACACAACAACACCTTAACAAGTTGTCTACAAGGATATACATAGCTCTTCTAAAGGGAGTCCTTGATATACACAAGGTACGTGAGGCCCAAATCCACAGATGAGAAGAATCTGAAATCACATAGCCGGAGGGAGACGGTAACCCAAATCTCCTCCTTCACTTCTCAAAGGTATAAAATTCTTTGAGGCTTAGCCAAGAGTGATATCTAACTCATTCCCAAGAGAGGTGTCTTTCAATTCACCACCCACTATTTATACTCCCACGGTGGGTGCCAAAAATGTACACACTCAAATAGTGCACTTCTCTAAATCATTACATCCAAGAGAATCCATGGATTGGAAACCTTGAGAAATTGATTTAGAGCTCTCTATTCATGGAGTTGCAAGATTATTTTAAGTTTGCTCTCGACTAGAGCTATTAAGCTAATGACCTTGCTAGTCAACCACACAATGAGAGATTCAAATGAAGACAAGGGAAAGAATGCCAATATCCCCAAAAAACACTATGAAATGAAAATGCAATTAGATTAAGATGAATATGCAAGCTAGAAATGAGAGATGCAAGCTAAGTTATGGAAATGAAAGTACAAGCTATGCTATGAAAAGGAAAGATGCAAGTATTACCAAGCCTTCCTAATTAAACTAGATGAAGTAATCTAAAGCATAAAGGAAACTAAGCTATGAATGCCATGATAATGAAACTAAGATGCAAGAAATGAAACTATAATAGCATGTAAATATGAAAGCCAAGAATGCTCCAAATCTCCAAAGCTCCAAAATCACCTAGAAAACCTGTAGCATAACATTAGTATTCAAAAGATGGATATGCAAATGAGAAGAGAGCTCTTCTTTTATAGGAAATGAGAAGGAATGGACCATGGAGATTAAGAGGGAAAATATTTAATCAAGGGTGGAGCTTGAAATAGGAGCAATCCATGTGCACAAATATCCTCCAATGAGAAAATAAGAGTTCACTTTTGTGTCCATATAAGACAAAAGTTGTTTTTCCTTTTTTATATAAAATAGGAATAATGCTTTATTTGTGCAACTTAGGATAAGAGGAAAACTGTGGGCTTTTTATTTATTAAAAGGGGAGGAAATATTCCTTTTAAATAAATAAAGACTTAGGAATAAAATGGTTAGCCCAAGGAAAATAATCAAAAATGATGAAAATAGGATTTGATCAAGGAAATTGATATAATTGAAAAATGCTGATTTTTTAAAATATTGATTCAGGGATTTGATAAATTGCTAAATGGGGGCCCAAAGTCTAGATGACCATTTTAGGGTGCATACACACTCTTGGTCAAAGCTAATTTAGAGAAACTACTAAAAGTAAGATTCATTCATGTTATTGACTATGCTAAATGGATCTCTAATATTATACATGTATCAAAACCAGACAAGTCTGTAAGAGTATGCACATATTTTAGAGATGTAAACAAAGCATGCCCTAAGGATGATTTTCCACTACCTAACATTGATATGATAGTGGACATGACTGAGGGCTTTGAAATGTATTCTTTAATGGATGGCTTTTTTGGGTACAACCAAATAAAAATTGCTCTAGAGGATCAAGAGAAAACTGCTTTCACATGTACGTGGGGTACCTTTTGTTGGAATGTCATGTCATTCAGGCTTAAGACTGTTGGTGCTACATATCAAAGAGCTATGACATCTATCTTTCATGACATGATGCATCGAACTATGGAGGATTATGTGATGATACTTTAGCAAAGTCTATGATAAGATTTGAACATCTAAATGATTTGAGAAAAATACTAGATCGAATGGAGAAGTTTAGTCTCAGACTGAACCCTAAGAAGTGTGCTTTTGGTGTCACTTCTGGAAAGCTCTTAGGCTACATTGTTTCAAAGAAAGGAATTGAAGTAGATCCAGCTAAGATCAAAGCTATCATGGAGATGCAACCTCCCAAGAATATCAGTCAAATGAGAACATTACAAGGGAGTGTACAATCTATCAAATGCTTCATATCTCAGCTAGAAGACATATCACAACCTTTCACAAAGACATTGCATAAAGGTGTGACTTTCGCTTGGAATGAGGAATGTGAAAAGAACTTTAATCATATCAAGAAATATCTATCAAATCCTCCTATTTTGATGCCTCCTATT
Organism: Chamaecyparis obtusa; assembly: GCA_027943335.1. Taxonomy (NCBI): domain Eukaryota; kingdom Viridiplantae; phylum Streptophyta; class Pinopsida; order Cupressales; family Cupressaceae; genus Chamaecyparis; species Chamaecyparis obtusa. Next base: position 99,796 of record BSBK01009158.1, read on the forward strand.
CAAGGAAAACCAGTAATTCTTTATGTCTCTGCTAAAGATACATTAAGTGATTGAATATTCTGAATATTTAATTAATTAGACTTAATTCTACCACTTAATTATTTAATTAATTTTAATTGCATTTATTCCTAATTAATATTGTTTTTATTCTAACAATAAATCAAAATTCCTACAACCAATCAAATGAATATTTATTTAATTGATTTAAAATCAAAGTTGTCAAATTTAATGATTTAATTGGAATAAAGTTTGATTTAATAATTGATTAACCCATAAATCAATTGTTTTAATTCAAAAATCAATTAAGTTGAGAATAAATCACTTTATTTTTAAATTAATTTATAATTAAATCATGCACAATCAGAAGAGAAGTCAACTAGAAATCAACAACCAATTTTAAATTTAAACTCAACATCTGATGATGAGTTGAAAAAGAGAACTAAACTCTATTTTGAGTTAAACACTGCTTTTGCATGATTTTTTTGTGAGTTAATTATTCTAATTTCTTGTTGACTCAAAAATCAACCTGAGTTTATCAAGAGTGATTTATGGCTTTTCTCATGCATCCTCAAGCCCTGGATTTCTATAAAAATAAGGCTCAGCTCTTCACAATTATCAACCCTCGAATTTGCACAATTACTCTAGCGAATTTGTGACTGAAGGATTAAGCACTTGCAACAGGCAATTTGTGAGATCTTTCATTGTTGCTCATAGTTTTGCATAGTTTTCATATCATAGCATTCATTTATTCATATCATTGTTAGATTAAATCTACATATCATTTCATTTAGTTCTAGATTAGATTCATACAATTTTTCATCTAATTGCATATAAAATAAAAAAAAAATAGATTAATCTGCATTCATACAATTTTTCATTCTTTTTCTTTTAAATCCTTCATTTAGTTGTTGCATTGTCACTGATCTCAGTTTCAATCTAAGAACATCATACTCGCACCTACTAGAAGGCAGTAAATCATCTGGTTAGCTTACTTTCAATTACTTGCAGATTTTGATTTTGCTAACCTCTAATGTTTTACTGAAGTGTTGTGTCTAAAGCTATGTACAATTTTCACACACACAAGTAGTATCAGCCAGATAGGCTCTCAAGATAGTTTGGATATGTTCAGTATCTACCATACCCTATATGCTGGTATCAGAGGGCCACTCAAGAGTGAGTGATAGAGTTTGGGTCGAGGCTAGACAAGATGGGGCTACTCGATGAGTATCAGGTGATGCAACCATTTCATTGGGATTGGGTGGGGGGAGAGGTAGATCTAGGGACTACCTGAGGTATGATGCATGGTTTCAACCATTGAGAGTAGTGGGGAGATCAAGGTTACTAGTTGGTGGGGGAGAAATGCCTATATATAGGGATTGGGGGAGGGGAGAGGAGGGAGAGGGAGAGGAGGGGGAGGAGATGGAGACAGAGATGGAGGGGGTGGAGGAGATGGGATGGATGTGGATGGAGGAGGGGATGGAGGAGGGGGAGATGGGGGATAGGTACCTATAGGATAGGTAGCACTAGGAGGGCCACCACCCACAAGACCACCACCACTAGCAGGACCACCACTAGTAGTAGGACCACCACTGCGGTTAGGGTAGTCAGTAGGAGTGGGGTCATCCAGAGGGGGAGGAGGAGATCTAGCAGGGTATCTCACCTCATTATAGGAAGCTTCTTATTAGACTAGCAAGATGCTTCAGGAAACATAGGGTAAGTGAGACACCTTGATAGCACAACTAGCTCAGGCTATATAGGAGGGGCTTCTGATAGTCAATCAGAGAGAGAAGCTGTGGAGAGAGAAAGATGGGTTATTGGTAGAGAGGGATCAATTGAGAGGGGAGAAGGATGGTCTATGATTAGAGTGAGACCATCTATAGGGGGAGAGGGATATGGTTGGGTAGTAGCTAGAGGTGGAGAGGTGGAGCCCAAGAGGAGACATCATAGCACGGAGCTCCTAGGATTGGTCAGGTGAGGTATCCCAGTTGCAGAGGGAGTTGGCTAGGATGAGCAAGTAGATTGGATGGTATAGGGGTGTTGATCATGCATCAGTGCCTGCAGATCGATGTTAGCACTATAGATATGTGTGCCACTCTAGGGCCATAGGATCAAGGATAGGTGGGAGATTGATTGCAAGGGCTAGCAATAGCCAGAGGATAGGGGCATCATGCCCATGATTGGTACCTCCCATAGGATAGGATAAGAGAGCCATTGGTTAGGACACACATAGAGTCAACAATCATCAGTCGATGACCCTGTGCAGATGGTGGAGGTTGAGGTGTCAAGGGTAGGGATGGAGGTGGATTCAAAGATAGGTCAGAGATCCACATAGGTGCAAAGTACAAGTACATAGGGCATAGTGGGGAGACATGCATTTTTATAGGATCTAGCATAGGTTGATCCCCTAGCTGATGATGCAGATATGCATCCTCCCTTAGGATAGGTAGATAGGCAGTGATATGCTGCAGTTTTGATTATGTATTTTAGTGATTCTTTGATGGAGGGAACAGTCCCTATGTATATTATATCTGTACTTTTTGGTGGACATGGACTGGGATAGACATTTTATTCTTTCATTCTTTGGGATGGAAGATTCTTGTACTCTTCTTTTGTTGTGATTATATTTACATGATGAGCTGGGTGGGATGTAATGTGTTATGTATGGATGTATGGATGCTTATGATGTATTGACATGGGTGATGGAAGATGTGATGCTATTTTCTATATGATGTGAGATTGACACATGTGTGATGTAGGATGCGAGGTTCCTTATGTCATATTTGCTATGATGTGTGTATGCAATTACTGATGGTTTGTGGATGCAGGATGTGGTGTGATACCCTATAGATGTGATGCATGCTTTATTTATGTGATGGTTTAATTTGCATACAAATGTATGATGTTTTAACAATGCAAGATAAAAAATGACTTAACAATGAAAGATAATGAATGAACCTAATTGATAATGATGAGCTAAATGAGTAATGAAAGATAATGAAACTAAATGAATGCAAGATTGAAAAATGAATATAAAGGATAATGAGAGATACTGAATGAATCTAAAATGAATTCTAACAATGCAAGACTAAAATGAATCTAAAGGATAATGATAATGAATGAATCTAACATGAATTGTAACAATGCAAGACTAAAATGAATCTAAAGGATAATGATAGATAATGAATGAATCTAAAATGAATGCAAGATAAAAAAAATGAATGGCTTTAAATTATTAGTGAGATAAAATGGATGTAAAAATGAATGAACAATGCTAGGTCAAAATGTACTTAACTATGCAAGATTAATATGAACCTAAAGTTAATCTAAATGCAATTAGCGATGCAAGACTAAAATGAATTTAAAAATGAATCTAAATGGAATTAACGATGCAACGACGGATGAGGTTGCGACAATGAAATGAGATAATGCAACCAGGGATCTAAAGTGAAATGTAATGTATGTAAGATGGTAAGGGTATGGTTAGTGAGATGACAAAGACAAAGTTCCATGCGGCCTATGTAAGATGCAAGAGTACATATGGGGGATAGGAGGTGAGATGTGAGGATGAGATGGCACAACATATGACTGCCTGACTGAACCCTTGCTAAGGGATGGGAGGGGAGTGTTAGAGGGGATGGTCAAAGGGATATTTGCACAATCAAAATCTATGGGTTAGGAATATGAGGGGAAGAAGAATGAAGTGGATAGGTTTGCATCAAGATGAGGTTTATGGGAGAATGAAGGAAAATGGGTGAAAAGGATGTGAGGATGATGTTTCTAGGCATCGTTGAGGATGATTGCTGATATTGGATAAGGATGTGGTTCTAGCTAGGAAGTTTGATTGGAGGGGGGATGTTTATTGAATATTGAGCATGAGGTATTCCAAAGGACAATACCACCATCGAGTTTGAGCACTTAGTTTGATATAGAAACATAAGGGACTAGCCAAAGTTACTGGAAACTTGAGGCCATGTTGCCAACATTGCATAGGACTGACGTGAAAAACACATGCAAGGGTTGCCCCACCATCACACATGAACCCAGGGGGAAGCATGGTGAAAATGATGACAAGGAAACCACAAACAAATGATACTACCTGAAGGCACTAGGTGACCCAAAAGATCACATGTAGACCATGTCATGGTTACATCAGACTGACTCGTAGGCAGAAGAAAAAGAGTGCAAAAGACCTTGCCCTAGAAAAATTCTCTCCTTGTAGAACACAATGATATAAAGGATTGTGGCAACCTTGAGGGGAGAAGCCACATGAAACCTCAAAAACAACTGATAAGACCAAAAGACATCCTTTTCCAAAAGAGATCGACCAACTATGGATGTTGTGATTAGGTCAGACAGGAGGAAGGATGCATCCTACAAGGACCTGGCTTGTGGGTTGATTGTAAACTAAATTATTGATGGGAAAATAGAGAACCTTAGAGAATCATAGTGACAAGGAATTATTGTTGAAGAAAATGATGATATTGTGGTCATGAAAGGCCATGTGTCTTGTGATCAAAGGACTACTGGGAAGACAAGATGATATGTACAAACTGAGGACACTATATACAATAGATATTTACAGAAGCTTAGGTAATCAAGATAGGTCAACATGTGATAGTTATGTACATAGCTCAGCATTGTGGGGATAGGTCATGCCTCAGTATGTACATGAAGCATAGGATGTGGGATAGTAGTTCTTGTCTGTTGGTGTAATGGGAATGACACCTTCGGAACAAGGGTGAATGAGCTGGATGGATGATGAGATGACAGGGGATGGCAAGTGGGTTCAGGAGTTTGATAGATAATGATACATCCCATTATATGTAGCATTTGTTTCTAGGTTTTCACCAACTTACTTACCCAAGGTGCATGATTGCTAGCTTTTTACCGTTGGGTGGTTATTTTCTCTTTACTTTTTTTATTTTTTTTATTTTTTTTATTTTTGATGGTTTTTTATTTTTTTATTGATTTTTTCAAGATCATATATATAGTTTAGGCATAGAACTGCTTCAGATGTATGATATTAATAGTATCATTAAGGGGCTCTCCTTTGGATGTGGATAACTAGTTAGCTCCAGAGCCAAAACAAGTCATCACCACATAGGGACCCAACTAGGTGGGCTCGAACTTCCCTTTCTTCTCACAATTAGCTTGCACTTTTTGGTTTTCTTCTAGGACCATGTCTCCTACTTGGAATTTTTGGGGGTGCAACTTTTTATTGAAGCTCCTCTTGAGTCATTTTGGTACACGATCAGGTGATCATAGGCATGTTGCCTCTTTTCATCTAACAGGTCCAACTGAGTAAGATGTGCCACACAATAGTTTTAATCTGTGATGTAATTCTTCATGGATATTCGTAGTGAGGGGATTTCAACCTCAATTGGTAGAACAACTTCAACACCATATAATAGAGAGTATGGGGTGGTTCCTGTGGTAGTACAAAATAAAGTGTAGTAGGCCCAAAGGGCGGGATTAATTTGGAGGTGTCAGTCATGACCAAAATCATTGACAACTTTTTACATGATTTTTAGGATGGTTTTATTAGTTGCCTCTGCTTGACCATTTCCTTGTAGGAAATATGGGCTAGAAAAGAATTGGTGGATGTGGAATTGGGCACATAGTCCATTGACATGTTGGTTCTCTAATGGAATTTTATGGTCTGTGAAGATGGTGGAAGTAATCCCAAAGTGGCAAATGATATGGTAGAGGATGAATTTGGATATCTGGACACCTGTAGTTAGGCTTAGAGGTATTGCCTTGACCCACTTTGTGAAATATTCAATGTTCATTATGATGTACTTGTGTCCATCATGGGAATGAGGGGTGATCATGCCAACAAGGTTGAAACCCCAACATGAAAAGGGCCATGAGGGTGCGATGGGCTATAGGTCTTGTGCTGGTGCATGGATTAGATTAGCATGATGTTGACACTGTAGGAACTTCTTTACAAACTCACAAGCATCATGATCCATCATTGTCCAGTAATACCCAACTCTAAGCATCTTCTTTGCAAGAACCAAGCCACTTGTGTGGGCACCAAAAATGCCAAGGTGAACCTCTTGTAAAGCCAAAGTGGCCTCATTCAAGTCTAAACATCAGGAGATAATGTTATGATACCCATGATGATATAGGGTGTTGGCTACAAGAGTGTAGTGGGAAGATCTGCGAATGAGGTTTTGGCATTGGGTATTGGTGAGGTGAGGAGATATGATACCATTCTTTAGATAAGCATCAATATCATGGTACCATGGGGACTGGGGACCAGCCAAGATGCACGCCATGTCAGAGTCAGCGTTCTCATAAGCGGACGTGTGTAGCTGCTCGACTAAGAACTCATATTATGTCGCAACACAAGGGATCTGTAATAACAACCTGATAGTTGCCATAGCATAAGCTACCTTGTTTTGGAGTATCAACACTTGTGTGAACTGTATGTTGACAAAGTGTTCTTTGAGCTTATCCACAATCTCTTTGTAAGGTAATAGATTGTCATCCTTTGTCTGAAATCCATCGAGGACATATTTGATGATCATTTGAGAATCCCTAAATACTTGTAAATCTATGATATTCCATTGGATAGCTATTCTAAGGCCTGCAATGAGGGCCTCATACTCTGAAATATTGTTTGTGCACAGGAATCCAAATTTGAAGGATTTCAGGATGTAGTCACCTTGAGGGGTTACAAATAGTATCCTTGCCCCTGATCCATGAGATGTATATGATCCATCAAAGTATAGCTTCCATAGGGCTTGTTCTTCGACCATACATAGATGCTCGACTGGGAACTCCATTACTAGAGGGTACACATTGAATAAGGGTGATTTGGCTAGGTGGTCTACAATAACTTGTCCCTTGATGGATTTTTGATCGATGTACTGGATGTCAAATTCACTAAGAAGCATTACCCACTTTTCCATCTGTCATGTGAGCATGGTCCTTGAGAGTAGGTACTTGAGAGGTTCAACCCTTGAGATTAACTTTATTGTGTGGCTAAGCATATAGTGACGAAGATTTTGAGTGGAAAAGACCATCGCTAAGCATGCTTTTTCCATTAGGGAGTAGTTTATCTCATAGCCTACCAGTATACAGCTAATATAGTAAATGGCACTCTCCTTTCCATTATCATCAAGCTGAGCTAGGAGTGCCCCCAGTGTCATGGTAGTTGTAGATATGTACAAAATGAGGGGCCTTCCTAGCATTGGTGGTACAAGGAAAGGTGAATTAGCTAGGTATTCCTTGAGATTCTCAAAACTGCGTTGACATATGGGATCCCATTTGAAGGTGGTATCCTTGCGCAATAGATGTGTGAATGGTTGGAACTTATCTACCAGTTGGGAAATGAATCATCAGACTGAATGTAACTTTCCTTGTAGGATCCTCAATTGCTTGAATATTTTGGGAGGAGGCATTTTTGTGATGGCTTTCACCTTCTTTGGATTGATCTCTATGCCTCTCCTAGATATGATAAATTCTAACAGTTTTCTAGATGTAACACCAAAGATGCACTTCTTTGGATTGGGCCTTAAACCATAGTGATGTAGGTGATCAAGGACTTTCTTGAGGACATTCAGGTTCTCTAACCATGTTCTTGATTTGGCAAGGATTTCATCAACAGTCTTCTAGAATTTTATGGATCGTATTATGAAAGATTGTGGTCATCGCTCTTTGATAGGTAGCTCCCACATTCTTGAGCCCAAATAACATCATGTTATAACAAAAGATGCCCCATGGCATGGTGAATGTTGTTTTGTGTTAGTCTTCTTTGGCTATTCTGATATGATTATACCCTGAGAAGCCATCCATAAGTGACAACATCTTGTGACCTTCTGTAAGGTCTACTATCATGTCAATGTTGGGTAGCGGGAAGTCATCTTTAGGACATGCCTTGTTCAAGTCGCTAAAGTCTGTGCAGATCCTTATTTCCCCTGAAGGTTTGGTGATGGGTACCATGTTGGAGTTCTAGTTTGAATAATCAATTGCTCTGATTATCTTGGCTTATAGCAATTTCTCCAGTTCCATCTTGACTAGAAGAGCTACCTTAGGATGCATTTTGCAGAGTTTTTGCTTTACTAGCTAGGCATTGTGATCCACTGGAAGATGGTGGACAATGAGATTTGGGTCAAGTCTGGGCATGTGGGACTATGACCATGCAAAATTTATGATTGACTCTCAAATAAGAGCTATGAGGGCCGATTATTCACCCTTAGTTAATGATGTCGTGATGTAGGTGACTCACGGACATTCTTTCATGCCCAAATTAACTATTTTAGTTTCCTCAATGAGAATGGATGAATGTTCTGGCTGATAATCCTGGATGGGTGGATGAGGTAAGTCTCCATCCTCTAGCACCTCAGAGAGGTTTTCACTAGAGGATACATCCTTTATTTTTACTATTTTTGAATTAGGATGTGCCCCCGAGGGGTTTTCACATAAGGATTCTCTATTTTATTTTTTATTTTTTATTTTGTGGCTGGAGACTTCCTCTTCCCCAAAATATCCCTTGGGGTTGAGCCGATAAACTTCTACTATGTCCTACCCCCAATCTAATTTCTGACCTATGGTGCCCATGAATTTTAGGAGCACGACCTCACTTTGGAACTCATCAATGTGTGTTATGCTCAGTTGATCCCAGTCTATGAGGTTGGGGTGAAGGAGCGGGAGGTCAATGAGGTTGATGGTGAGTTGGCAGAGGATAGAATTGCCTAGGAAAGTTTTGTCATCAAGGCTATCATCATAGGATCATTTTTCTTCCTCTTCCAGAATGTCTTCGACTTCCACAATTTTGTTTTGGATATTCAAGAGGGTCACACTAGGCAAATTAGTACCCCCAGTCACAATAGTGGGTCCTTGTATGTGCATGGAAGGGGTATTTGATGAAGGGGCTCCCCTTAATACCACAAACGCATAACAGAAATAGAGAAACAACAACAATATGCAAGAACATAAAATTGGCTTCTTATTATCTCCACAAATGTGGAATTACAAACTTTCAGAATTACAATATGCAAAGCCCCATGGGCATTCCCTTACAATATTCTGTAGGACAAAGCCTCGAATTATTGCCCAGATCTACTACCCAGAACTATTCTGAACTGCCTAAGACAATAATACAGCCTTCCTTATATAGGCAATTTTTCCACCACCTGGGAAGGTTCCAGAATTTTAGCCAACAAGGCCGACCAAACTTAGAATTATTTTATTTTACATTTTATTACATCATAGTCAGCTCAAGATAACCTTTGAAACCCGAACAGAAATTTTGAAGAAAATTATTTTCCGCCATTTCAGGTGACCCAACTTCCGAAGACCATAAGTCATCACGAGTTGACTCGATCGGCTATTATAACCCCATTTCAAAAATGCCACAAAGCGCTCTACAGGCTTGACCCATGCAAGCGCCCGTCACCCAAATTTTCAACCTCATCCGGGGCCTCTAAAGCCTTCAAAACTAAGTTCAAAGTTTCTGTACCCTGCTGCCAATACCGAAAATCTTCAATACCTTCCAATGTACACTTGACCTGGCAATGAAACTTTACTGGCAGACTTATATGACCAAAATGAACCTCCAAGAAAGAAATCAGACCATTCTGAGCACATACAAAAATTACCAAAAATAGTAACTTTCCACAAATATCAGCTCTGCACAAGATAGCCCTTATTGAATTCAAAAATAGAAATATTTTTGGGTGATGCAAGATTTCTCTTACACCCAGGATGCTCCTGCATCAGACACCCGGGGTAATTTGAGAAGTGACCCTGTCACGACTCAGGTGTGCAGAGGAAAACCAAGACGGTTAACCTCCTCCTTTGTTAGCCATGATGAATCTTCAATAGGTCATCCCTTCCATTTGACCAAATACTCCTCATATGTCCTGTTCCTTGTGCTTCTGCCAACACGACTGTCCAGTATGTCTTCAATCTCCTTGATATCTGAACTGGTTTCTGGAATACTCCACTGTGCTGCTACAACCTCATCTTCAACACCTCCTTCATGATACTCTGTCAAATCTGAAATGTTAAACACTGGTGAAATATTCAGCTCAGTAGGCAATTCTACCTCATATGCATTTCCTGAATCATGTTTCTTCAGTATCTTACATGGCCCAAACTTCTTCATTTGCAGCTTGTTATATGTACCAACCAGAAATCGCTCCCTCCACAAATGAACCATGACTTCATCACCAACCTGAAATTCCTTATACCTCCTTTTCTCATCTGCCTTAGCCTTATACTGTGCGTTCATCTTGGTAATATGCTTCCTCACCTCTTCATGGATGTTCTTCAAGTGTTCTGCAAAATCCTCAGCTTCAGCACTACTTATTTCTCCTTTATCTATCTTCCTCAAGTCAGATGCATTTCTTGGACTACTTCCATATACAATCTGGAATGGTGATTTACCAGTGCTCCTGTTGACAGAATTATTGTATGCAAATTCCGCCTGTGGTAAAATCAAATCCCATCCTGTTGGCTTATCTCCAACCAAACATCTCAGCAAATTTCCCAAACTCCTATTCACCACCTCTGTCTGTCCATCAGTCTGTGGATGATGTGATGAACTGAACTTCAAATCTGTCTTCAACTTCTTCCACAATGTACGCCAAAAATATCCAACAAACTTAGTATCTCGATCTGAAACTATGGTCTTTGGCAAACCATGTAGTCTCACCACTTCTCTGAAAAACAATTCTGCTACATGAACAGCATCATTAGTCTTCTTGCAGGGAATGAAATGTGCCATCTTTGAAAATCTGTCAACCACCACAAAAATTGAATCGTGTCCCCGCTGAGTCTTCGGTAAACCAAGAACAAAGTCCATGCTGATATCCTCCCAAGGCTTCTCTAGTACAGGTAATGGCTGATACAACCCTGTATTCTGCTTCACTCCTTTCGCCATCTGACATACTCTGCAACTCTGTACAAACTTCTTCACATCTTGCTGCAACTGTGGCCAATAATAATTTTCACTAACCAAACCAAGGGTTTTGTCATGACCAAAATGTCCAGCCAATCCTCCGCTATGCTTCTCCTTGATGAGATTCTCCCTCATAGAACTTCGTGGAATGCACAACTGACTCCCTCTGAATAGCATATCATCTTGGATGATAAAATCCAGCCATTTCGTCCTGTCTAGAGTAACAGGTTCTGTACAAGCTTTCCAAGCTTCACCAAAATCAGGATCCTCTGGATATAAATTCTTGAGTTCCTTGAACCCAACCACTTCAATCTACATTTCTGTCAGCAATAGTTGCCTTCTGCTAAGAGCATCTGCAACCCTATTAGACTTTCCACTCCTGTGTTTCAAAACAAATGTATAACTCTGCAAAAACTCAACCCATTTCAAATGCCTTTGATTCAATTTTCCTTGACTATTCAAATATTGCAAAGCTTGATGATCAGTATACAAAACAAACTCCTTAGGAAGCAGATAGTGCCTCCACTTTTTCAATGCCTGAACTATAGCATAAAATTCCTGATCATAAACAGAATATTTTCTCTTGGCATCATTTAATTTCTCACTAAAATAAGCAACAGGTTTACCTTCTTGGCTCATAACAGCTCCTATTGCAGTACCACTAGCATCACAATCTACTTGAAACACCTTATTAAAATCTGGAAGTGCTAAAACAGGTTGTTCTGTAACTTTTTGTTTCAACAATTGAAAACTCTTTTCTGCCCCATTAGTCCACTTAAATTATTTTCTATCCCCTCTCATTGTTTCAGTCAAGGGTCCACAAATACTGCTAAAATTTTGGATAAACTTTCTGTAAAAGCTAGCCAAACCATGAAAAGATCTTACCTCAGTAGCACTCCTTGGAGTAGGCCATTCAAGGATAGCCTGTACCTTCTCTGGGTGCATTTTTAAACCTTCTGCTGAAACTACAAATCCCAAATACACTAACTCTTTCTTCACAAAACTGCACTTCTTCAAATTAATCAACAATTTCTCTTCTCTCAGCTTCTCAAATACCATACGAATATGCATCATATGCTCATCCAATGTCTTACTAAAGATCAAAATATCATCTAGGTAAAAAATGACAAACTTACCTAGAAATTCTTTCAGAACCTCGTTCATGAGCCGCATGAAAGTGCTCGGTGCATTGGTTAGCCCAAAAGGCATGACTAACCACTCATACAGTCCTTCCTTTGTCTTGAAGGTAGTCTTCCATTCATCTCCTTCTCTGATCCGAATCTGATGATATCCACTTTTCAGATCTATCTTTGAGAAATACACAGCTCCACTCAAACAGTCCATAATATCATCCATTCGTGGCAATGGAAACCTGTATTTGATTGTGATCTTGTTTATTGCTCTAGAATCTGTACACATCCTCCACTCTCCATTCTTCTTTGGTGCTAATACTGCAGGTACAGCACAGGGACTCAGACTCTCTCGAATCAATCCTTTCTGTAACAACTCATGTACTTGTCTGTTCAACTCCTCACTTTCTGTAGGTGTCATTCTGTGCGCTGCCTTATTCGGTAAACTCACTCCTGGGATCAAGTCCATCTGATGACTGGTCTTCCTGACTGGTGGTAATCCATCAGGCACGTTATCGGATACAATATCTTGAAACTCATTCAAAAAATCTGCAACTTCTACAGGAACATCTTCTACTTCCTCTTTACCAGCTTTTGGAATTAAAGCAAAACATACATGCTCATGCCTCATACCATCTAGGAATTTCCTTCCATCAACAAATGTTATTCTTGCATTACCACATACCTTTTCTTCGGTCTCCTTCAATGGCTTTAGCTTATGTCGCACTCCATCCTTTGTCAGGGAATAGGTATTCGCACGACCATCGTGTACAGCACATCTGTCAAACTACCACGGTCTACCCAATAACATATGACATGCATCCATAGAGATGATATCACATAGTACCTCATCTTGGTACCCGCCGATCTTGAACTTCACTAGGCATTGTTCATTGACCATGACCTTGTGGTCATCCTGTACCCAGGCAATCTGATATGGATGTGGGTGTTTGTGTCTCTTGAGCTTCAACTTTGTCACCATCTCTTCTGACACCAAATTGTCAGTGCTTCCACTATCAATAATCACATCACAACATTTACCTTCACACTTGCACCTGGTGCGAAACAGGCTCCTCCTTTGCTCAGGTTCATTCTCACCACTCAACAGGACTCTCCTGTTAATCAACGTTTCTCCTCTTTCAGCATCTTCAGAATTTGATGATCTGGCATCTTCATCTACACGTGCAACTCTGGCCTGGCCTTCATTTCTCCTGTCCGTTCTGCCTTGGCGCTGAGGACATTCAAATACCCTATGACCTTCTTCTCCACAGTGAAAACATGTTCCACGGAAGCCACCTCTTCCAGATCCTTGTCCTCTTCCTCTTCCTCTCTGATCTCTATTATTCTGATCCTGTAAGTGATTGGAATTATTTCCTCACTGATTTTGACTGCTACTGGCCTCATCCTTCTTTTTCGAATCTTCATTTCGGCCACCATATGACCGTCCACCAGATCGTCCGCCATGACCTCTTCCGTTTTGTCTGCTCTCGAACTTCTTGTTCAGCTTTTCCTCTACTTTTAGGGCAAATTGGTATGCCTCTTCAATACTGTTCATTCGAACCAGATTCAACTCCTCTTGAATGCTTGGCCTTAACCCATTAAGGTATCGGACAACTTTCTCTTTATCAGCTTCTGCATGGCCTGTTCTGATGAGAAGTCGATAGAACTCCTCTGTATACTCCCGAACAGATCTTCCTGCTTGCTTCAAACTTTGCATTTTCTTCAGTAGGTCAAGCTCGTAATCAACAGGAATGAACTGTCGCTTTAATTTATCCACCATCCGATCCCATCTCATGATTTTCTCCTTTCCCCTTCTATTTCGCTCTAACTGAATCTCTTGCCAACATATCTTCGCATGACCTTTCAGTCTGGCCTTCGCAAATTTGACCCTATCAGGATCCTCAACATCTTCATACTCAAAATATTCTTCACATTCATTGATCCAGTCGATCAATTCCTCTGGGTTAAGATTTCTAGAAAATGTAGGAACCTCAATCTTAGGTCTTTTCCCAATCTTGGAAATCACTCGAAAAAGTCTTTCTTCCTCCTGATTCACAATTTCAACTTCTCCTTCTTGATATTCTTCTTCGGCTTCATCCTCGCTTTCATCTCTGACATTAAGATTCATTCCTCTGTGAATCTCTTCTTGCAATGCTCGCACTTGTCTCTGTAGCTCTCTAACCTCAGGTGTCACAACACCAGGTCTTCCGCCACGTTCTCTTCGTGGAGGCATTTTTGCGATGCGCGCTGAAACCCTAACCACGGTCCTGGTGCAAACTGCCTCACAGTCGGTGATCTGTTCACACACTCAAGAAAACCTGCTCTGATACCACTTGATGAAGGGGCTCCCCTTAATACCACAAACGCATAACAGAAATAGAGAAACAACAACAATATGCAAGAACATAAAATTGGCTTCTTATTATCTCCACAAATGTGGAATTACAAACTTTCAGAATTACAATATGCAAAGCCCCATGGGCATTCCCTTACAATATTCTGTAGGACAAAGCCTCGAATTATTGCCCAGATCTACTACCCAGAACTATTCTGAACTGCCTAAGACAATAATACAGCCTTCCTTATATAGGCAATTTTTCCACCGCCTGGGAAGGTTCCAGAATTTTAGCCAACAAGGCCGACCAAACTTAGAATTATTTTATTTTACATTTTATTACATCATAGTCAGCTCAAGATAACCTTTGAAACCCGAACATAAATTTTGAAGAAAATTATTTTCTGCCATTTCAGGTGACCCAACTTCCGAAGACCATAAGTCATCACCAGTTGACCCGATCGGCTATTATAACCCTATTTCAGAAACGCCACGAAGCGCTCTACAAGCTTGACCCGTGCAAGTGCCCGTCACCCAAATTTTCAACCTCATCCGAGGCCTCTAAAGCCTTCAAAATTGAGTTCAAAGTTTCTGTACCCTGCTGCCAATACCGAAAATCTTCAATACCTTCCAATGTACACTTGACCTGGCAATGAAACTTTACTGGCAGACTTATATGACCAAAATGAACCTCCAAGAGAGAAATCAGACCATTCTGAGCACATATGAAAATTACCAAAAATAGTAACTTTCCACAAATATCAGCTCTGCACAAGATAGCCCTTATTGAATTCAAAAATAGAAATATTTTTGGGTGATGCAAGATTTCTCTTACACCCAGGATGCTCCTGCATCAGTATTAAAGCTAAAGCCTTGGTGTTGTGGATTTTTGGATGCCTCCATGGGTTCTTTCATTCCAGCCTCTGTGGGTTTGAGGCCACCACCTTGATAGTTCCATTGTTTAGTGGCCCATTTGTGGGATATAGGGTACTTGTCTTTGAAATACCTTATAAGCTCAACATCAGGAGGCAAGGGATCCTTGTACAACCATTGATTGATATCAGGTGCTAGCTCTTTACCATTCAAAATTCCATTGGAGACAAAAGCTGATGAGCCAAGAGTCTTGATCTTGGGGCCTTCCTGAGGGGCCTTGGTTTGATGATATGGGTGCCCCTGGGTGTGTGGGTCCAAAGTGAGAGCCCCTACTATGAAAGCATTGGTGGGGCTTTATTCTCCATAGCCCCTATTGTTGATCTTGATGGTAGAAAGGGTGGAGGCAAGGATCATCTCTGGATCATAGTGGGATCAGGAGGAACTAAGGATAGATGTGCTAATGTCAATTCTAGGATAATGGGTGGAATGGGGGAAGGAGGTTTCTATCGCATGATAGTATGCAAAGGGCTTGGGATGTACATGGATGGTGATTTGAGTGCCCTTATATGGGAATTTGATGCATTGATGATAGGTGGAGGGAACAACTTTGATGGAACAGATCCATAGGTGACCGAGGAGAATGTTGTAGGGGAGCTCAAGATCAACAACATGGCATATGGTTTCTTGTACTGTGGGGCCAATCTTGATAGGAAACAAAATGGAACCTTTGGAGGTACGCTCTAGGGCATTGTAAGCCTTGATGGTGATTACATCGTGAGAGCTGTCTTCTTCTGTGAGACCAATCTACTAGAAAAAATTTAATGTCCGAAAATTTAGGGCTGAACCATTATCTATCATGACCCTTTTTACAATGAAGTCATTAATCATGATGGTGATATAGAGTGGGAGGTTGTGATCTAGTTCAATGGATGACATGTTAGAGGCTTGGAAAGAGAGGGTGGAGGATGTGGATAGGTGTCCTACAAGGTTCTTAAATTAGATAGTGTTAATGTTCGTAGGGACACGAGTTTCTTTGAGGGCATTATTGAGGACTTCCTGATGAAGGAGTGATTTGTGAAGGAGGTCGAGGATGGATATTTGTGTGGGTATGTTCTCAAGGTGTTTTAGGAGGTTTTATTGTGCACTGGAGACAATCGTAGCATTGACACTGATAATAGATATCCAGCCTATGCAGGTAGTTATGACACATTGATTGTTAGCACCTTTGACATGGATTACATTCACAGTTGGTTTGACCTGGGAGATGCAACTAATGAATTTATCATAGTTGATGTAGGCGGTAGTATAATCTTTCACATTTTCATGGTCGCCATGTTTTCCCTTACCTTGGTTCTGGGGAGGGTTGGCGTTGGTCTGATTCTTACCTGCATTGTTTTGATGAAACACATTTTGATAGATCTACAGGTTGGTGTTTGGCGATGTCTGGGAAGGGGCATCAACTATGATATCGTTCTTGTCAATAAGGTCTTAGGCATAGTGCTTTATTTTCATGCACTTCATAGTGGCGTGTCCCTTAACATGATGATAGTTGCAGTACTCATTGTCCTTGTACTAGGCGGGATTAGGTGTTGATTCATCAAACAACTGGGTTTGTGGATATACTATTAGATTAGCACTATCCATGTAGCAGAAGATAGCATCTAGGGTTTCTCTGAGGGTAGTGAATGTGCATTTTTTATTGTTCTAAACATGGGGTTTGTTCTATCCTTGGGTGACAGATATGGTGTTGGCTTGATTGATGGGTGGCTGACAAGGTAGCTGTTGGTAGGTGGGCACTAGTTGTTGGTACACGGGTGCTTGCTATTGGTATGTTTGAGGAGAGGGATTGGGACTGGCTACAACAACTTGGACGTGCTTGGTGTTTGTAGCTCCATCCGTAATCACATTTTTGTTTTTGTTCCAATAGTGGGATTGATCATTGTTGGGCCTATCTTGCGAACTCTCCTTTTAATGTTTAATGGCACCAATGTCCAAAAGACCTCATTCGATGTCCATTCCCTTTCCTTTTATATCCTGATAAGTTTGTATGCAATTCATTCACATGAAGTGGGATAACTTCAAATGCAAATTGTCGATGAATATCTTGGTGAGGTATTTTTCTGGTGATTGATATGACAACCTTGTGGTGAGGTTTTTCCATCTTTGTAGATAGTCAGCCAAGGTTTCTCCTCCCTTCTACTTAGCATTGCATAGGTCTAGCAAGGAGATCTCATTCTCAACATTATGCCCATATTGGGCCACAAATGTTTCTGAGAGTTTTGCAAATGTGGAAACAGACCCGTATGGTATTTTGTAGAACCACTTGATGGTGGTCCACCCCACACTAGTACATTTGAGACCCTTTTCTGATGGCTGACTGTCAGAATTTCAATACTATCTCATTGATCAAGGGACACCACCTATCATCTTAGTTTTGCAGTAAAAAAAAACAATGACTATGATTGGCATCATAATTACGACAACTATGGTCATCGTGATATCCATCCAAAAAGGGGCTGCCAACATGGAGAATATACCGTCGGGTCTATTTGTGGTTGTCACAATTCTAATGGTCATGGGTCAGAGATACTATACATGTGACAGTTAGCTGTTGGATGTTTCTAACATATAGTCTCTGTTTGTAGTTTTTTGCCGACGGTGATGTTGTACATGCGACAACTAGCTGTCAGATGTTTCAAATAGATAGTCATTGTTTGTAGTTTTTTGCTGATGGCGATGTTGTACATATGATGGCTAGCTATCGGATGTTTCTGATAGACCATCCTTTTTATTTTTTTTCCCTATGGTGATGTTGTACATGTGATGGCGAGTTGTCGAATGTTTCTGATAGATAGTTGTCACTTTTAGTTTTGTCATCAATTATTCTATGGTTTCCATTGTAAAAAAAATTATTTATTTATCGATCGGGCTTGGTATCAATTCAAAGTAGTGTTCTTGTAGATCTGGTTCATTGTTGGTTTGAGCTTGTTGTAGATCTAATCTAAGGGGTGCAGTTCTTGTTGGTGACTTGAGTTGTTTTGTTGCGGCATGTTCGATGCAAATTTAGGGTATGGAAGGCTTGTCTTGACATGGACAATATTTCCTTACAGTAGATCAAATTGAGTTGATTCTTGTGCGATCTAGAGCCAAAATAGACATCTCAAGGAGATGGATCATGGTAGCGATTTGAGTTCCACATGGAGATCTATGATTGATTCAATGCCTGATTGTCCTTGTGAAGAGCATATGAAATTTAATGTAGTGTGGACTGGATGTTGGATCTAGATGCATCAACTTGAGACTCATGATTTTTTTTGAGAGGCTGAGAAGTAGATCTATGCCTTGGGGGAGTCAGATTGGAAGTTTGGAGCTGATCTATTTGGTGATGCGAGATCATGGAATGTGGATCATTGCATTACTTTTGGATCTGGACTTGCAAGGTCATTTGGTGAGTCAAGGTCTTTTATTCTTTCTCGTGATTTGGTTATGTCATTCAGAGATGACTTTGCAGTAGATTCAATAGTGGCTAATGGATTATTGAGTCGAGTCTGGAGACTTGGATTTGGATTGGATCCGATCGAATCAAGATTTCTAAAAGTGACTACTCTAGCACAAGAAGCTAGTGCGGTGATCAGAGATGCATTCTTCCTAATGTGCTCATGGGATGCAGACTTGATTGCATTCAGATATGATTCGAATGACTTCTTGACATAGGTAGCGTTTGGTTTTATTTGGATGCTCTTCTTTGGTTTGAATTGGATGTGCTTTATTCCTACAGAGTGTAGTAGTGGCTTGACTTGGAGTTTGAGTAGACTGTGCACTAATTGACTTGAAGACATAATCGAGCTACTCTTTGTGTTTCTATTGAGATTGGGTTCTGATAGATCGCTTGGATCATCTACCATTTTTTCCATAATTCTGAATGAGTTAGATGTGATGTCGAGAGAGTGACTTGAAAAACTTGCACATTGGAGATTCGTAGATCACTATGGTGTCTGTGATGACTTAGGAGAAGTCTTCTTCTTGGTGAACTAAGCTGAGAGACTTGGATTATAGATCGGGTCCTTTGATGTGACTTATGAGACATTGGATGCCTCTTCATAGCAGGTTTACAGTGCGGTCTTTGGTGTTTCTTTGCGACTGGGTTCTTGGCAGAGATCTGTTGATTTGGTATCCATTGAGATGGATCAATATGACTTGATCTTGGGTCAAGACTTCTTGAGGTGAGCTAAAGTGATCATTTCTCCTTGAAGTGATTGATGTTTTTGATAGATAGCCATCTCTTTTAGTTTCATCATCAGTTATTCTATGGTTTCCGTCGTAAATGTGACGACTCACACTATCTTTTAAAAAAATACATATTTGTTGTACGTGGATTGAGACCTTAAATTATTGCGCTTCTCTTTGTTTTGATAATAGTTTAACATTCTCTACTTAACAGGGCCAACCACGTGAAGGTGGAAGCTCATCTGGCCCCTCCTAGGATCTTCTTATGACCCTTTACAACACTTTAAGACCTCTAAGATGTTTTCTTAGGGATCGTAAAGGGTCATAAAGGGTCATAAGGGGTCCTAGGACACAACAGTTGACAAACATAAATGTAGGCATCATGGTCACAATTGTTTGAAGACACAACATAATTGAATGCTATACCTAGATGATGCAACACAATCACTACTCCTCCAATTCTATGTTGACATTGTGGGATCCAAAAACCAAAGATAAGGAATAAATTTGGAGAGCATAGGAGGAGGGCAATAATGACTGAAATAATATAGGGACCCCTATATTATTTTGGTCATTACGACGCTCCTCCGCTCTCTAAATTTATTCCTTAGCTATGATTTTTGGATCCTGTAGTGTCAACTTAGAACTGGAGGAGTAGTGGTTGTGTTGCATCATCTAGGTATAGCATTTAATTATGTTGTGTCTCCAAACAATTGTGACCATGATGCCTACATTTATGTTTCTCGATTGTTGTGATATCTACATTTATGTTTTGTAGTTATCGTGTTTATTTTCATGTTCTTTATGTGTTTGGCTTCTCTCCCTCGCATCAAAAATAAGATTTTCCCACTCTGAATTGAGAATGCATGTGCAACACAACTAGAATATGCACAGATAGCAGGTGGAGCTGACAAGACACATCACTTTTACATTTTTTTAATAGGTCAAAATTATAATGTTCGTGATGGTCTATAACTTAAAATACTCAATTAAAGACCTCTATCAAAAATGCAAACCTGTTGTGTCTTTTAGCTCCACCTAATATCCTATGTATATGAATTGAGATTTCATATTGAGCTAGGCTTCTCCTTCTGCATTGCCTGAAACCAAGAGATTGTCACAGATAACATCTAAAACCATTATTGAACTTTTTTTATAATTAAAAAGTACACTAGCACTTGCACCGAAATAAGGTGCAAGGGATATGCAGATAGGTAATTGATTTGTAAGAATAATGAAACCTTAACATAAAAAAAAGGAAGTGCATTCAAGTGTCCTACATGAATGCTTAATTGTAGAAGGAAGTCTGGTATATTACAAAATTCATTATGGATGATTTGGATGTAAATTATTATTCTATTGTACTCTTTGTAGGACCTCTACAAAAAATAAACTATAGTCTTGAAATGCAATGGAACAAATAAGGAAATGGTGTATGAGTATCAATGAATAGCATGTGTTTCATCCTTTTTTATCAGCTAGCGTGAAACTGTACAAGAGAAAAAGTTTAAATTATCAGGAAAAAGTGGATATTGTTCTTTATAGTTGTCTTATTTAGCATCCTATAGTTAATGCACATGCACAAAGTCTCATCCTTCTTCTTCACATAGATGATTGGTACCACCCACAATGACACTCTAGGTATAATAAACCCTTGGTTCAAATCTCATATGATTCAACCTTCAATTCATGCATCTTTGTATTGCTCATCTTATAGGTAGCCTTTGACTAAGGTTCAATTCTGGGTAGCATTCATGCTCCTTTGTTTCCTATACACCATCTCTGTTGGAAAGTTTCTTCATGGATGGCCTCCACTTTCTTCCCCACTACAACTGTAACCACTATTAATTCTCCCACGTTCATTACTATCTTCTGTATTGATTAGACCTCCACTGCAATTTCTCTGATGATAATTAATACATTATTTCAAAGCTTTGACATTGGCACATAAATATGGAGCTATTGAGAAAGTGCAAAGGATGGCTTTATATTTGCAAATTGAAGTTTCTCCCTCAATTAACCAATCAAATGATACATCAGTTTGGATTCCAAAGAAAACAATACATTAGTTTGAATTCCAAAGAAAATAATACATTAGTTTGAATTCCAAATAAACCAAAGAAACAAACACCTTGACAGGTCTATTATTAAATGGTAGAGCAATTATCAAGCACTCTGTAGAGTTCTTCCAAATTCATTATTTTGTATTCCTTCATCTCCCCTCAACTCCATCACTTATGGTTACAAATCAAGCTCCAAGAATTAGAATGGCACGCCTCATCATCACAACTAATCCACCTTAAAGAATTGATTAACCATTCTAGACAAGATGATGATTATAAAGGGATCTAATGAAGCAATTTTAATGAATACTTTATGTTGCTTATCTTTATGGCAACGGTATTAAATATTTGTCTTAGACTTAAACTAATCCACCTCCAAAGTATATTATCCTAAGGCTATGTTGGCAATTTCTAGATTAATGACGTATATCAGATTTAAGAAGGTATTATGATGGAAACATGACAAAAGCATGAAATATACACATAAATCATGAATTATAAATGACTATACATAAATAAAAATAATGCACTTGAATTCACTTAAGTCGTGGTATATACATGTGAGTCCATAAAGTGTAAATTTCAGTCATGAAGCTTAAATGAAATATACCCATGAATACATATATAACATGAATCATGCATACAAAGTATAAGTTTAAATTTCACTTTTAACTAACATATACCCCTTGCTATATTGAAAATTATTTAGTATCATACATACTTACTTTATGTTGCACCAAAGATTGGTTCAGAAGCTTCATACCTTTTTGTCAAGTTAGAGTTTGAGGAACACTACATCCTCCACCCCTTAGAATTGACTTATTCTTGGAAGTCACAAAGAATAAGATAGAAACACATCACATATTAGTTCTGAAACATCTTTTATTAATAAAATCAACATAACAGATCCTTAGATCCATACAACAACAATAACAACAAAAAAAAAGTTAGGCATAATACATGTATATAATCAGATCTGAGTGTGATTATAGCTATTTAAGGTCTTTTGTGAAGCTTCTAACTTGGTAGTTGCAATCAACATTTGTATTACAAGTTTTGTTGTTGTTCAAGTAGTGTGTTTTAGAAAAGAACCCATTGAACATTCTAATACTAATTTCTCCCAAAATATGAAATCCACTAAAATTTAGCGAAAACCCCTCCAACATTAGAACAGTGTATAAAAGGAAACTCAGTGTTTCTAGTAGTGATAAATAGATTTTTTGAGAAGAGTAGAAGAAACAATAATATAAACAATACGCTTGGAGGGAGAAAACCCTAGAGACTTATGATACACCTCTATATGTAGCCCACTAAAATTTCAAATGCAAGAATAAAAGAAAACATGGAACTAAGCTCAAACACATGTAAATAAACATCGAGAAATAAACATCAATCATTATCAAATAAGTTCAATAAAGGAGAATCATTTCTTTTTTGGTTTTTTCTTTTTTTCTGCTTCCCTATATTGTTGCAGAGGCATATCCATGTCGACATCGTCATTTCTTCTTGACTGTGCACGTGATCTCACTGTCCTTTACAAAGGCGGGTCCTCTGCAATAACAAATAAAAGGCTTCAATTAAAAACATATTATCATAATTGGGGTTGATTTAAAAACATATTACCATTATTGTTACAAGCATTTCAATACTTTAAAAAACATAAACGTGACACTCTTTACCTTGTCCAACCACATCATCTTGCCCGACGGCTTGAACCTCAACACACTCATTGGGAACAACCTCTACATCCCTTGCAACTACAATACAAATTTTTTTATTAATCCCAACACATTATAATTAATTTTTTATTACTACGCCAAATTTAATTTAACATGTTTACTTGTATTAAATATTCATTAATCAAAATTTGAATAGAAAATGTATACCTTGAGTACTACAATTCACATTCGAATCGACGCCTCCATCGTGCTCAAATGGTGCAATATCAATATCGTCAGGCTGCATTCCAATGTAAATAATTAGTGCATTTATTGACAATATATACATATAAATATAAGACAAATACTAAGAAATGTTAATCATTCAGTTTAATAAATATAAATATATTCACTTTAAATTTTTAAATAAATATATAATCATTCTTTCCTTACTTAAAACAAATATATTCACTTTATGTTGGAAATTAACATCAAATACAGTAATTGGTAAAGTATTAAACTTGAAACTAAAATCAATTGGATTATTTACTTGATCAAAAGATCCAGCAAAAGAACCTTGTGCCCTCATTGCTCAGTATCGTTCAGCCATGATTGTATAGCCTTATTTGTAGCCTATTTTATTGTCCTCTTCTATAATCAGTTTTTTGAACTCCAAGGCCTGCATTTTTACTTGGTATCATGAATTTTTATTGTAGTGAATTTCATCAAAACTAAATTGATTGCAATTTATAAATATTTTCATACGATTTTTCATTTACTAATACTTACAACTCGTGCAGCAAGTTTTAAATATCCACCTAAGCCAAGCTTGTGTTGCCCGTGCTTTTGTTTTCTTGCTTCTGTTGTCTTTGATGTGTCAGGCAACCTATGTAATGTTTAAAATATGTTAGATCACATAAGTACAAAGAGTACATAGTACATAATTTCATATTACGATTATCACATACCTTCTTTCCTCGGGTGATAGTATTTTTCCACTATGTCTTGCGCTTCTCTCAAGTGCATCCTTTTTAAGATTCTCCCACTCATTAATAGGAATATAGGGAGGCCGCTCGTAATAAGGGTTGCATTCTATTTGGGACCTGTAGTTGTCCCTAATATACTTCAAAACTTGGCATGCTTTGTCAAGGAGTTTAAGTCTTTGAAAGACGTTGGGTCCAAAAAGTGTTGTCATAGAGTCAATGAGTTTATCCTTTAACCCTTTATCTTCTAATTGCCACCTTTTAAGAAAAAAAAAATTGTTAGATTCATAAATGAAGTGAAGCTACCTTTTAATATACTTGAAGAAAGGGATGAAATGAAATCTGATCTTGCAATGAAATCAAAATATGATACCATGTGAGTATGGTGGGCCCAAATATGCACAAACATTCATCATTAAGTTTTTCATAAAATAGATTATTCCCTGCAAGATAATAATGAGATTATTATAAATAGTTACTGCAAGGGACTACACAGGGGGTTAGTGAATTACATAATGAGTATTATATTGTATAGTAAAAGAAAGGATCAATCTTTAAAGTACTTGGAAGCTGGGTTACTCTCAAGGGAAGTCCATCTTCATTGCTCATGAGCAATTGATCACAATTCTGTATTGTTCCCATACATTTAACACGAGTACATCCAAGAATTGTGTCATCGCCTCCTACATAAAATGAATCCAATATTACAAAATGCCCCCTAAGAAAGAATATGTGTTCAAGTGAAATAAACACATGATAAATGAGAGAGAGAAAGAGGAATCTACATACCAATAATAGGTGTTTCCATCGCATCTATGGTCATGCTACGTGTTGCTGAAATTGTAGGTGATAGTACCTTTGTGGATCTGATCCTCATAGTAGATGACGTACTCAACATAGGATCAATAGCAGGTGCTAAAAAAAAATATTGTTCGAGCTTAAAAAAAAATGGACAACCATGGACAAGATGGAGGATAGAACATGTGATGTACTTGAACCACCCAAAGTATTTGCATCTGAGGCATCGTCCTTTAATTAATTTAGCATCCCCTATAAAGAGAACACATATATATTTTAATTAATGACATAAATAAAATAGTATACTATAAAATTTATTATTGAACTTTTATTATAATTAAAAACTACATTAATACTTACTAAATAATTTCGAACATAGTGAATCAACACATCCTCTCTCATCTTTGTTTCAGGAGTGTGAGGTTGAATATCTGTCATTCGAGCTAACTCTTTTGATAATGCATGAAGGACCTTATGCACTGCAAGCACAGGATCAATGTCTGATAAAAAATCAACATTGAATGGATCTTGCTCATCCTGTGGCTCCTCATGGACTATTTTTTCCTTTCCCTTTTTCTGATCAACACTAATTTGTTAGAACAATATTATTAGCACTTTATTTAAAAGCAATCCAAAATAGTAGAACAATAAAAAAATATGCATTAACATAACAAAAAATATGCATTAACATTTTTCTTGTATGTGCATTTGTACAACAACAATGAGTTTTACCTATCGGGAAGAAGAATTCCCATGAGAACTATCACCACCATGCGTATCGTGTGGCTATCAATCCATACTATAGCCCTTTATTTCAAAAAAAAATTATTCAGACATGTTAAAACATGAGTTCTTATTCTAAGTTATGTTGAATAATAGATAATTATCAAAATGTGTACCACCTCGTCCATGATAGTCATGGGTTTTTTTGTATCTATGTGATTCAAATTGTAATTGATAAGAAACTCCTCACCTCCACATATTGATTTGATCGCACATACAAATATGTGATTTCCCTCACGTGCCTCAAATATGTGATTGGGTTTCTTCTTATTTGACGCAGATCATGTACTATTTATAAAACCTGCAATATTCCCTGATGTTTTTGGCCTTCTGTCAACATATATAGCTACTATTTTTCTTTGTTCACTAACTTTTTGTTGTATATAATTTTCCATGAGTGCATACCTACACATACTTTTTTTATATTTAACAATCTACATCCAACTACTGTAATCATAACAAGGTCTGACATACTCCATCAATTCTATAACTTTTTTGTAATAGACCTTTATGCCATCCATGGAAAGTAGGCCCAAACCATGTAATGAAGATGGTGTTCTGTGATATATCCTCTCTTTAACACAAAAATCATTGTTTATTGAAGGAATTTCATCGGGGACCCATTGTTTCTGTAGATGTTTGTACCTAAAGGGAACCTCAGAGTTTCCTTTTCTCTCATCATCATAAGAACATGACCCCCCTTGAGCAAGGAAACATTTCATGCATTTATTAAATTTCTTTCTGATCTTTTGACCTTGAGTTGATCTCATTGATTTAGACATACTAAATGTCTCACTTTCTTCTTCCATTCCTACATTTTCCTCGCTCGAGGAAGACAAACATGACAAATACCTATTCGCTGGTACATGCACTTCATGCAATGAGAGAGACAAGTGGAAATGAGAGAGATATTTTACAAATGGTAAAAGAAATTAATCTCTATGGGGTGTATTGACTTGTACCTGACAATCCATGAGATTGTGTGGGATACCTGACATAAGATTATAGTTATATAATCAAACAAACATAGTTCACTCCATAGTTTTCATTATATCTTGTGAAGGACATTATACATTGTTAAAATTATCTATTTATCCTACAATATTTTTAATATCTCAGCATTGCATATAACTAAACATCTCAACATTGCATGAGACACCACAATTGTGGCTGCATTTTGTCAAATAGTTCTCGTGCCTTGCCAGTGTTTTTATTACATCTTGTGACGGACTTTATACATTGTTAAAATTATCTATTTATACTTTCAGAATTAGCTCATTCCATTGTAGGGAACAAAGAGAATCCCTTGTGATTTAACATCATTGATGTGCAAGGAAATAGAAAATTATCAGACGGAAATCTTATAAGATAGTATTTAGATTAAATGCATTGATATAAAAAAATACCCCAAAAAATTATAAAGAAAGGTAATTTTCTTAATCACATCACTAATTTGTGCATGTCTAAATACTAGTGTCTTTCAAGTGATTTGATTCTCATCATGCCCACTACAAATGAGAACAGTCTTAACTAGTGAGGTTGTTTAAGCATATAGAGATTGAATAAACTCTTTTAGAATGAAATTTATCTTAACAAAAGATCAAATATATAAGTAGGACATATAAAACAAGATAAATTAGAGTAGTTAGATATTCACGCTAAAACCAAAAATGCCATTAATATGAAACCCTAAGCATATTAGTGTAAAAAGTACATATTTCAACCCAAAACAATCATTAGAACATGCCAAACATTTGGCATAATTGTACATTTCATTCATGTCATTGATATTCTTCTTCATCCATCTCATCATCAAGATTGTCATCATCGATGACATCATCACCACCACTATCATCGTCATCATCTACATCATCATCATCATCATCATCATTGTCATTAGTAGCAGCATCATCGTCGTGATCTTCTTCTCCATATTCTTCTTCGACTAGCTCTCGATCATGATCATCATCTTCCACTTCTTCCTCTTCCTCGGTATCTTCTTCCATCACATTATACTTTATCGGCCTTCCTCTTGGATCATGTCTAATAACAAATGACCAACCCGGTTTATGTGGAACCTATGAGTAAAATACCTACTCACATTGGCTTGGAAGAACACAGAGCTCTTCTCCAACTGGCTCAAACAACCTTGTATTAATCATTGGAAATCCATTGTCATGTTCAATAACAGTTCTATCAGGATCATTTTATTGAGTCGTAGTCTGTACCATTTCACAATGAAGAGAACTAATTTGAAAGAATTAAAGTCACAGTCAAGTATATCAACCAAAATACCATAGTATCAATTTTGTGACTCTCGAGGATGTAAGTCATTTCTAGATGAAATATTAGTCACCTGGAACACATCACTTATCCCAAAATCACAAGTTCTCTTCGTGTCATCCAAATTTTTGATGCAAAATTTATAACCATTACATAACATATCCTTGTGATGTTTCACCTACAATAATGTCAAACATGTATAAATTATTGCATCACAAGTTTAAAAAAATATTGTTGATTAATTAACAAATTTATAAGTACCTGGTGATCTCTTAAACCATATGCTAAATCTATTTCCTTTTGTGTAAGATTGGGATCTCCATTATGATGAGCTTGTATAACCAATGAAGACATGGATTCCCATGTTAATCTATGACCATCATGTTGACATTGTTCAATCCATACCGTCACTAGTACATTTGAGGTCAAATTTCGACGGCCATTTGTCAAATTTGCAATGCTAATTTGTCAGCATTTCGACACATGTGTCCATCACATTTTTTGCGTAGGAAATTGTGATAGATGACACATCCATCAGTTTATCGCCACCACTTCATGTCGGAAAATTGCACATGACAACAACTTTGTTATGGCATTTCCTATGGTTCATCCATCGGAATTCTGACACAACAACCTATCGAAAATATATAATCACTGTCGGAATGAACTGTCGAAAAGATATCCTTTCCGACATTATAACTGTTGGAATAGCGATAGTTGCCACCAAATTTTGATAGATATACCTGTCGGTGATATAGCATTACTATCGAACATTCTGTCAAAAATTTGATATCTACGACATTTTAACTGTCGAAAGAGCGATGGTAGTGCAACATATCTCCGACAGGTTTCCCTGTCAGACATATAGCATTACTGTCGCAAGAATTGTCATAAAGTATTTTTCTCTGACATTGTATCTATCGAATGCATAGCACTTCCATCGGAATTAATTATAAATTGTCAAAAAACCAACGGATATGCACATTAAAGATAACACAGCTCAAGAGACCATCATAGGTTGTCTCTTTCTTTGGTCTATATTATTGACAAAATGTTTTACCTTTCATTAGCTCATCAAATCCGGGGATTTGAAAGAATTTAATAGAATATTTTCATGACAACGTATATTATTTAATTTGACGTTGCATGAATTTATCTACTTCGTGCACTTGTAGACTATGAGGACAGTGATAAAGAAGCATGACCATGGGAGGAGATGCTTCTTTATCGTTGTCTTCATAGTCTACAAGTGCACGAAGTAGATAAATTCATGCAACATCAAGTTAAATAATATACATTGTCATGAAAATATTTTATTAAATTCTTTCAAATCCCAAGATTTGATGAGCTAATGAAAGGTAAAACATTCTATCAATAATATAGACCGAAGAAAGAGACAACCTATGATGGTCTCTTGAGCTTTGTTATCTTTAGTCCTAGCTACTAGGTAAGGCCTAGAAGACTTATACTTGTTGATCGTCGAGAATAATCACCGCCTTGCATTTATGTACACTGCACAAATTGATCTCAGTCTCACAAAAACATTTTACACTTGTACATCTCATCAATACTGGAGGCCTAAAGTAATTATATATGATCACTAGCACATTTCATGCGTGGATGAGAAACAGTATCCAAAGTTTCTAGATAACCAATTTTGAGAAGAGGAATGAGTGCAAACCAAAGAAGGGATAATTCCACAATAGAAAGGAAGACATCTTTTTAGCCTGGGTATGGATCCTACCCCAATTGTCGAAGGATCCAGGGCCAGTCTAGAAAGATGTCTTCCCATTCTGTCTGCAACATTGTGTCCATCCATGATCTCAGGAATATCATCATCTTTCCACTCTTCATTTGCCAAAATATATCACTTCTTCAAGCTTGCAGAGTAATCTTATTAATAAAAGAACTCTTGCCAACATTAGGGTACCCACAAATCAAAATAGTTGATGTTATTGGTGCTTGTGCTCAAGGATATCGATTCACTATTTTGAAACGGCCAAATCATTTTTATTTTGATTGTAGAGAAAAGGAGTGGGAGAAAATGAGCAGGTGAAAGCTGATCGAGCGTGAGAGAAGGCATTTCATTTTATTTGATCATGAATGCTCTCTGAAATGACCAATCATGTTTTCTATTTGATTTTTTTTTATTTTTTTTTTTCCATATTCAATAGATAAAAATCATGGCGGCAGCCACTTAGCCATCTTTTTGATGTTCCAGGTATTTTACAAAGATACACATATGTGGATTTATCATTCAATTGCTTGCAGTTATTGGTCAAATGCAAATATTTTGTCAAGTTGAAAGGGCAAGATATCAGTTTGGTGTTTTCGGTTTATGTTAAAAGTTGGTTTGGTAAAATCCTCAAAAAACACACTACATGTTCTAAAATGTAAAGAAGTTGAATGTTAAATGTAAGATCTATATCTCATCCATAGTAATCAAAAGAAAGGACATGAAACTTAAAAGGATATTTACCAATCCAAAAATATAAGCGAATAAGAACATGATTGGTACCTTATGAATTGGTTTTTGAGGTGCACAATCTTCATCAATCTCCTCAGAACAAGACCTCTCCTCATGAAAAATGCATTTAACACAAAAAAAAATCTACAAAACTGAACCAAAGGCATGTTTAGAACAAAGAAATAGATTGATAATAATATGCTAAAAATTCTATTATGTTTAATACACACAAAAGGACCAGTCCCAACAATTCTTAAACATACTTTATTTGATATGATAATAACATGCTAATTAAACTGATAAAGGTTTTATTTGCATTTAATCTTCCAATTACTAATTACACAAAAAAAAATTTTACAAAACTGAACCAATGGCACGCTCTTCATGTGGTACAAGGAAGATTTGGCTATGAAAAAAAAAACTGAAACGGCCTCATCATTTTTATTTCGATTGGATAGAGGAGTGAAAGTTGAGCGCGAGAGAAGGTATGTGATTTCTTCATCTTTTGAACATCTGACATCATATTCAACTGCAAATTTCAAATGCATTGCATTTTATTTGATCACGAATGCTCTCTTAAATTACCTCATTCTACTGGTGTCATGCCCTAGCCCATGCTTTATCTCTATTATTTGATATTATTGGTTCTTGTGCTCAAGGATATCGATTCACTATTTTCAAATGTTTGGATTGTTTTGGTCGTGACTGTTCCTTTAGTACACAGTTAGGAAATGTAACTGTCTAATGATTATATGTAATGTTGAATGGATTAAATGCTTTACTCTTGGTAGAAGTGAATGGAAGGAATAGTGTTTATTAAATACAATCCAGTCACTTATTGAATGCTTTCGAGACTACTGGTTTGACTGTCCATGTGCTACCAGTGACTGAGATTCATTAAAGGATACAAAACCCTTCATTTTGGGGTTATTGTGTGTGGATTCAAATGTAGGTTTGATTTGGTTAATGTTTAGAAGAGATCAATAAAGTATTTAAAGACAATCTTAAATGTTTGGAGAGGTTTGAGAGGCACTTATCATGATTGTACCCTCACAAACAGTGGCATAGACTGGTTTTACTAAGTTTCCTTTCTCTATTTTGAGGTTTCCTTTCTCTGTCGTAGGGGTACAGTCAGAGGGTTCATTGATAAAATGATCCTTCGAATGGTTACTATGAATATGAATGATTTGATATAGCATATTGCTCATTTTACTTGAAGTTTGGAATAGCTTGTGCAAGGGTGAAAGTAGTTTTGATCATTTTGGTCAAGACTGTTCCTCTACACAGTGAGGAAATGTAACTGTCTAATGATTATATGTAATGTTGAATGGATTAAATGTTTTATTCTTGGTAGAAGTGAATGGAAGGAATAGTGTTGGTGTTAGGTTTCATTTATTATTGAATTCAATGGTTTCCAAGATGTGTTGAGGATTTTTCTCCGTGTTTAATGTTAACTGTTCCTGCACAATCCACTCATACAATAGTGAAGTTACAAAACTGAACCGATGGCATGTTTACAACAAAGAAATAGAATGATAATAATATTCTAAAAATTCTATTATGTTTAATTCATGCCAAAGGACCAGTTCCAACAATTCTTAAACATGCTAGTTATCTGATATGATCAATTGTTAATAAAGGTCTAATTCTATAGACTGCTAGCACGAAGGAAGACTTGACCTAGCCAAATCTTCCTTGTACCACACAAAAAAATGTGTGATAACTATGTCTACTCCAACCTTAATTATTTAATAATTCATCATATCAAATAAAGTATGTTTAAGAATTGTTGGGAGTTCTATTAGACCTTTGTTGTAAGCATACCATTGGTTTTCAAATGTTTGGATATCCATTTTTTTGAAATGTTGACTGTGGTTATCAAATGGACAGCGCGTGAGCTTCTAGCTAGGCATCATTTGTATTGATAGCTTAGGGCATCAAATGTATTGTATCATTGATAGTTGAGACTTTGTTAAAAGGAAATAGGATAAAGAATGATTTTGATTTAGTTTCTCTATTTTGATCTCTAAGTGGCTTACAACTGTAGAGAAGTATATGCAGTTGTAGGATACATAGCAGCTGATAATTCACAAGAAATCCATGCATCCAATTTGAATAGAAATTAATAAAAATAAATAGGTTCCTCCAATGGCCCAATCATCCGGACCTTGACTGTCCCCCCAACCAGTGACCCTTCAAAACTGGGTTATCATGCAATCGGTGAGTGATCCTTCATTCTCTTGGTCTGCCCTGCAACCAAACATATTGAAAATACACAATACAATGATAACAAGTCTTTCACAATCCCCCTTCCCTCAAGGAACACTATCAACCATCCCTTCCACATAGCATTTCACTATTGTATGAGTGGATTATGCAGGAACAGTTAACATTAAACAAGGAGCAAACTCCTCAACACATCTTTGTTGTAAACATGCCATTGGTTTAGTTTTGTAAATTTGTTTTTTGTGTTAAATGCATTTAAATGGATCATTAAGCATAGTAATAATATGCTTAGTCTATTAGTAATTGCAGATTAAATGCCCATAATACATTTATCAGTTTAGCATGTTATTATAAGATACTAAAGAAGACTTGCTATTTCTCAGAGAAATCTTCATTGTCCTCGACAATGAAGACAATGAAGATTGACCTCCTGCCCCACAACAAAGAACATTGTAATAAGAATAAGATAGTGCCAAGAAACATTTTCACAAATATGAAATGTGAGGAAAAGTAATAACATTAACAATGCCAAGATTCACAACATTAAATTTTGCCTGCGGATGAGTTTCTGCAGTGGGTTGCCTAGCATCAAAAATATGTTGAGTTGCATTTGAGTTGTAACTAAGAGTATCATGTAGAACAGACCCTAAACTTTGAAAGTGTTCTCTAGCCTGGCAATTCAAAATTCAATCTAAGCAAGCATCAGTAAGTGAAATAAATTATAGACATCAACATCAACATCATCATAATCATTAGACATAAATTATAGACATAATCATAATCATTTAGAGGGTATTCATTTTGGATAGTACTATATTTCTTGAAAGTTTTTGTGATGCTTCTAAACTTTAAAGACATATTTTATGGCTTAATGATAATATAGATTAGTGTTTTGTTTTCTGATGGAATGTTGTTGATCATTCATGGTCTTGAAGAAACTTTTGATTGTTTTGATTCTTGAGTCTTGACGTTGTTTCTCAATGTGATATAGACTGACCACAAGATGGTTTAGTTGGTCCTCTCTTTCTATTTAATCATTTGTCTTCTCCATGGTGTAAGTGTCAATATGTTATAATCCAACCAGCATGTCATACCCCCACTTCTAAAAAACCTCACAGTATGCAAATCATAGCCAAAGACTTGGGTGATCAGCATACACAAACAATGATTACCCTTAAGAAACAATGATCATTAATATTCATTAATGGCGGGTAGTGATTCCTTGGTAATAAAGGCATTGACAGCATTCATCATCTTAACCAAGTCATGGGTGGTGATCCTTGAAATAACACAATTAGTAAAAGGAAATAACAACATAAGTCATGGGTGGTGATCCTTGAATTTGGAGTGAGGAAGAAGGAAAATTGGAAAACAAAATATGGAATAATCAGGTTAGAAATGGAGAAGAATTCAAAAATAAACTTGAATTAGAAAAAAGCCAAGTTATTTGGTTCTTTGTTTGAGGTTGGGTTCCGATTCTACTTTTGTTCTCCTCTAGGTTCAACTTGGGTTCCTTTGGTAGGAACTTGTGTGCTTGGGCCAATCCTGGGTGCACCTGCAGTATTATAAATATGATACATGAGGTATTTTATTCATAATTTTATAGGCTAACTCATTATTATGGTAACATGGGTATGACCACACTCCATGCCTTATAATGGTACCCGACATGGAGTGTGGTTCAAATGAAGTTGAACCAAATGTTGACCATGATGGCTATGATCATGATGAAGATGAATATGAATATTAAATCTAAAATATGGCTTGTAATTTGAATTTTCATTGTGAATGAAGAAACTATGGATTCAAGTTGACTCATTCTATGTTGTAGTATATTTGTTCCCTAGATCTACCATATTATATATGTGTAGCCTGTAAGGGACATCTTCTGCTCATCCATGTATCAGAGCTTAGTGAGAGTTCTTAGGAGAAAGACAAGATGTCAGTGGGAGATGGAGAAACTAATATCAGAACACCACTTGAAGCCTTGCAATGTTGAGAGTGGGATAAAAGCTACACTTGAGACCCTATATAAGGAACAAACTTATTGAGCTTCACTTTGTTTCGAGAATAGTTTTATATTCTGTACTAAATAGGACCAACCACGTGAAGGTGGAAGCTCATTTGCCCCCCCCCCCCCAACATCACTCTAAATTCCCTGTTAACATCTAACATTCATTCATTATTTCATCCATTAATAAAATGTAACATTCATTAATTATCACACAATAACATTCATTCACACATTAATAAAATGTGACATTCATTAATTATCACATGATAACATTCATTAACACATTATAAAATTTATGAACATTCACTACCACATAATTAATTTCATTTGCATATAAAAATCAGTCATTATCAATTAAGGTGCATAGATGACAATCATTTCTTTTTTTTCTTTTGATTTCTAGTTTTTAAGATGTAATTGTTAAGATGAGTATCGATATCATCATGATGATCATCTACCCTCTCATTAGATCTCAATGCATGCCTAGTTCTCTATTGATGCAAAGGGGGGTCATCTGCAATAACTTATAAAAGGGTTAAATTAAAAATGTTTTATTATAATTAAAAAAAATTTAAACATTTTAAAGTATTTCAGTACTTTACAGGCCATAATCGTATAGCTCTTTACCTAATCTAGTCACATCATCAACATCGAGGTCAGTTTGTCTGGCCTCGGCCTCAACCTCAACATGCTCATTAACAGTGGCCTCTACAATCTCTACAACTGCAATAGAAATTGTTACATTAATCCAAACACCAATTGCAATTAAATTTGTATTACTACACCAATCAATATAAGATGTTTACTTGTATTACTGTGATGCACATCCTCATTGTCATCAACACACACAAGTTGTGTACGGAAAGAATCAACAGGCTACATTTCAATTTCATACGCATTCATGTTATCATTATTTTCTTACTTAAAACAAATTTACTCACTTTATGTTGGAACTTAACATCAAATAAACTAATTGGTAAATAATTAAATTTGAAATATCATCTATTTAGCTTACTTACCACGACGGATCCATCAGTAGAACCTTGTGCACTTCTTATTCTTTTTGCCACGGCTTTATAGCCTTGTTGGAAGCCAATTCTCTTGTCCTCTTCTATGAGACTTAAATTGAACTCAGTGCCCTGCATTTTTGCTTGGTATCATCAAATTTTATTTTATTGTTTCATCAAAACAAAAAAAGATTTCAAATTATAAATAAATATTTAAAGATCAAAGAATTATTTTCAGTGTTAAAAGCCATGTACAAATTGTATTTTTCCTCTTTCAATTCTGACAATATTAACACTTACAACTCATGCAGCAAGTTTTGAATAACCACTAGAGCCTAGCTTGTGTTGCCCATGCTTTTGCAATCTTGCCTTTGTTGCCTTTGATGTGGCAGGCAATCTATGAAGAGATTGAAATATGTTAGTTCATATAACTATGAAGAGTATTTAGTACACAATTACATTCTTAACAGTATCACATACCTTCTTCTATTCTCTGGTGGTGTATTTCCTTTTTTTACTTCATTTTTCTCATTCACATCTAGAATAAGAGATTTCCACTCTAAATCAGGAATGCAAGGGGGGCACTGGTAATGTGGGTTTTTGGTTAATGTACACGTGTACTGGTCCCTAATATACCTCAAACACATCCCAGCTCTTTGAAGGAGCTTACCCTTCTCAAATGCATGAGGTCCAAAAAATTTTGTCATACTCTCTACGAGATCATCCTTTAAATTTTGATTTTGGGTTTTCCACCTTTTAAGAAAGAAAACAATGTTAGATTCAAAAATGGATGTAATGATAACTATCCTAGCAATGATATGAAATCAAAATAGTGGATTGGGGTTTTAGTTCGGATATGATGTTCCACCCTGTACAAATGGTGGGCTCGAATATCCGCAAACACTCGTCATTAAGTTTACTATAGAAAACATCATTCCCTACAAAATAATCATGGGATCATTAGTCGAAGGATATAATAGTATAAAATAAGAATACAATAGATGTAAGCTTCTCATATTGAATGCAAGGTGTAATTAACATACAATTGTATAGTAAAAGAAAGGTCCAATCTTTAAAGTACCTGGAAGTTTTTCTATTTTCAAGGGAACTCCTTCTTCTTCACTCACAAGCAATATGCAATCCTTCACCATTCCTATACTAGAAATACTAGTACATCCAGGAAAATCACCATCAAGTGTTGCATCCCCTGTTGCATAAATTGAATCCATTACGAAATGGCCCTAAGAAAGAACACTTCAAGGGAAATAAACATATATATAATGATAGATAAAATAAAATCTGTGTATGAGTAGGTGGTGCCATGGTATCTATGGCCATGCTATGTGTTGCCAACATTGCAGGATGCAGTACATCTGAGCTTGCCATCGTATGAGGCGGCAATAGTAAATGATCATTGACACGTGTTGAAGAATAAGATTGTTAGAGCATAATAAAACCAATGATTAGCATGGACAATATTGTTAGAGAGTAAAAAATATATATAGTCCAACATGCGATCTACCTGAACCAGCTGTAGTACCCTCATCATGGCTGCGAGGATAAAAATTACACAAAAAAAATTGTAAAAGCAACACATCCGCTTATTTTTTAATGACATAAAAGACTACTATAACATAAAAACTATTATTGAACTTTTGTTATAATTAAAAATTACATTAATACTTACTCGGTAATTTTGAGATAGGTGCATTAGTTTAGTTGCCCTCTTTTTTGACTCAAGAGTTGGAGGGAATATAGATGCCAATTCAGCCAATCTTTTTCCAATTTTGTGGAGGCATTTTTTAATTGCAAAGGCCGGCTCATCACAAGCACCCAAATCAAAAACTAGGTCCTTGTCAAAGGACTCCTCTTCAGGGACTGCGGGTTCCTTTCCCTTTCTCTGCTGACCACCTGTCTGTGACAACAATATTACTAACACTACTAGAATTAATCTGAAATAGTGATGAAAAGAATATAATAAAAAACTTTATTTAACATTTTGCTTCTATCTAATTTGTAGTTCAATAACAAAGAGGTTTACCTACTAGGAAGAAGTGCATGCACGATCATCATTGTCCCCACTACGTGGTTGCTCCATATTGTGGTCTTGTGTTATTATTTAAAGTTAACCAATAATTACAAAGGACTACATTAATAAATTTCATTAGAAGATGATGATGGAGATGAGGTGGATGGTGAGGAGACTCTCTAAATGTGGTTGGCAAAAACACTCAATTACTTAATGGTACATAATATGTACATGCACCCTAATGATAGTGACATCATTTGTATCTATGCGATTCAAATTGTAATCAATAAGCAGCTCTTCCCCTGCACTTATTTATTTTATTGCACATACAAATACATGATTTCCCTCGCGCACCTCAAATATGCAATTGGGTTGCTTAATAGTTGATAGAGGCCGCATGCTATTTATAAAACCTACAATATTCCCTGATGCTTTTGGCCTTTCGTCAATGTATATAGCCACTCTTTTACTTTGCTCATTGTCTTTTTGTTGAATATAATTTTCCGAGAGTGCATACCTACGCATACTTTTTTATATTGAACAATTCGCATCCAACTTTTTTAATCGTAACAAGGTCCAACATACTCCATCAATTCAACAAATTTTTTGTAAGAGACCTTTATGCCATCCATGGAAAATAGGTCCAAACCATGTATTGATGATGGTGCAATATGATATATCTTGCCTTTAACACTAAAATCGGTGTTTATTGGAGGAAGTTCCTTGGGGACCCATTGTTTCTATAGATTTTGGTACTTAGAGGGCACCTCAACATCGCCTTTTCTCTCATCATCATAAGAACATGGACCCCCTTGAGCAAGGAAAAATTTCATGTGTCTATTGAATTTCCTTCTAGTCTTTTGACCTCTAATTGATCTTCCTAATTCAGACATACTAAATGACTCACTTTCTTCGGTTGAGGAAGACACATCTGACAAATACCTATTTGCTACTACCTACACTCCATCAAATGAGAGAGATAGCAAGTAATGTGAGATATTTTGCAAATTTTGAAATACATTAATCTCTATAGGGTGTATTGACTTATACCTATCAATCCATGAGACTATGTGGGATGCTCATGAAACGAGTTCGGGTACCTACATATGTAATTCAATTATCTAATGTTAGCTAAAAAATTCATGATACATATACTCAAAACCACATAGTAAGTACATTAAAAACCATAAGCATCCCATAGTAAGTACATCATGAATTAATTAGATTAAGCATTGATTGCATAACTACACATTTCTATCAAGAAATCAATATTAAATAGATTAAGCAGTGATCATGTAACTATACATTTCATTCATGTCATTCATCTTCTTCTTCATCCAACTAATCACCATGATCATCATTGACATCAACATCATCACCACCACCGTCATTGTCATCATCTTTGTCTTTGTCATCGTTATCATCATCGGCATCAGCATCAGCATCATCATCAGTAGCATCATCATCATCATCATCATCATCAGTAGCATCATCATCATCATCATCATCTTCTTCTTCTTCAAGAAAAGTTGTGTCAAAAACATCATCGACTAACTGTTGTTCAAGATCATCATCTAGATCATCTTCTAGTTGTTCACAATCTTTTTCTTCCATTGCATTATACCTCATCGGCCTTCCTCTTGGATCATGTCTAATAACAAATGACCAACCCAACTTATGTGGAACCTCTGAGTAAAATACCTACTCACATTGGGTTGGAAGAACATAGGGTTCATCCCCAACTTGCTCAAACCACCTTGTACTAATCATTGGAAATCCATTTTCATGTTCAATAATAGTTCTATCAAGATCATTTTGATTAATTCGTAGCCTATACCATCCTATGACAAAGAGAACTAATCTAAAGGAATTAAAGTCACACTTAGGTATATCATCCAAAATGCCATAGTATCGATTTTCAGACTCTTGAGGATGTAAGTCATTTCTAGATGAAATATTAGTCACCTGAAAGACTGGACTTATCTCAGAATCACAAGTTTTCTTTGTGTCATCCAACTTTTTGATGCAAAATTTATGACCATTGCAAAACATAGCCTTGTTGTGTTTGACCTGCAAAAATATGTAAAACATGTATAAATTAATGCATCAAGAGTTCATAAATGTACGAGTGATTAAAAATTTTATACGTACCTGGAAATCTCTTAAACCATGTGCTAAATCTATTTCCCTTTGGGTAACATTTGGATCTTTGTTATGATGAGCTTCATTAACCAATGAAGACACAACTTTCCATGTTAATGTGTGACCTAAATGATGACATCATTCAATCCATTTCATCATCCAATCTTGATTGTTTGCAATAGACAAATGTATTGCATCCCACTCTTGAGCAGCTGTACAAAAAATAAATAGATGACTTACAACCAATTAATTTTGAAGATTAAGAATTAATTAATAGCTACAATAAAATCTTAGAATTTATTACCTCTCACTTTCCTCATTTTTCCTTCCCCCACCAAGTACTTCCCTTCGAATTTTCTAATGGTGTCGAGATCCCAAATGTGATCTATATGGATCTTTGCTGCTAGCTTAGGAAGATATTCAATAATGTACACCATAGTCTGGTATACCATATATCCCTCCACCATAGAACCCTCAGGATGTGCTCTTTGCCAAACCAAAGCCTTAAAAAATTTTAAGTGCCTCTCAACCATCCACATTGATTGAGTGTATACGGGTCCACACATTTAAATTTTCTCAACTTGGTGTATGAGGTAGTGTTCTTGTGCATTGAAAAAGGTTGAAGATAGACACTTTTGCATTTCACAAATTACATGAGAAATTCTTCTCTTTCAGTATTTTATATCTGCTCTATGGATTTCTTTAGATGACAACCACCTACAAGACATTCAAGACACAAAAATATATAAACATGAGATTTTACAATATATATACAACAAATTGAATAGATATCATTGATTACCTCATGTATTTTCCAAGATCATATATCACTTGTTTGATGTTATTTTCGAAGTTCTCTGGGAGAGATAGGGGTAGCATGTACTGCAACAATTATAAAAATAATCATGTAATTCTTTTCTCATATAATACAATGAGAAGTACATGCAGTTTACAAATATATTGTAAATACAAAAGAACATGACTTACCTTGATGAAGGTATGCCAATCATGCATTTTCAACCCTAGCCCAAATTCACTTTTTTTTGACATGGTACTGCTTATGTTTACAGAAAATCTTGTGGGAAATCAAATTTTTCGTATGAATTCTTTTATGGCATCACTTTGTTGTTCTGTTAATAACCAAGGAAGGGCACTTGTATTAATCTATTCTCCATTTCTATTTGATTCAATGAAAATTTTTATTGCATGATTGAATTCATGAATGTCGCTACAAATTTTAACAATTTTTTCTTTGTCACGCCTTCCATCCAATATCTTCCACAATGTCTCTATTACATTCTTTCCAATATGCATAGTATCAAACAAATGCACATTTTGCAGTTGCTCGTAGTAGGGAAACCTACTAAATTGTCTGGGATAACTCTTTAGTCCCTTTGAAAGGTGCTCAGTAGTGTTGCCTTGACGACATTCATGATCATCAACCACATAATCAACAAACAAAACACAATAAACATATACAAATTCCAAACATAAACCATTAGGTAGAATGGTAGTACCTTGATGATTAATTCTATTATATTCCAACTTCCATAGGCGAGGTGTCATTCTCCATAGCTTAGATGTAGTCTCTTCTTTCCCATTGAAAAGATGTTTTTCGGTAATTTGATAGTTATGATTTTTGTGGAGAAAGTGTCTATACTCATCAAACACCTGCTTTCCTAAACTTTTTGAATGATGAGATTTCATCTTTGGACCACAAACTGGACATGCAAATTTTCTCTTTGTTTGAAGACCTACAAGGTAATAATACAATTGGATTAAATA
The DNA here is from genome assembly GCA_027943335.1 of Chamaecyparis obtusa. Lineage (NCBI taxonomy): Eukaryota > Viridiplantae > Streptophyta > Pinopsida > Cupressales > Cupressaceae > Chamaecyparis > Chamaecyparis obtusa. Next base: position 141,511 of record BSBK01009158.1, read on the forward strand.
TGTTAATTTTTATTTTTAGAATTATCATGTGCAACTTGAATTCACCATAACATACTAGAAAAATGTGTTAGTCCTGGGGCATCATGTATTGTCCATACAAACATTGCATGGAATTGAAATTGTCTGTCTCCTATTGGTCTAGAGATGTCATACATAGTGACACCTTTCCATAACTCCACCAACTCATCAATAAGAGGCTCAATATAAACATTCATATCTTTAACTTGGTATTTACCTGTTGAATGAACAACAACATTACATAATTATTGTGACCATTTTACTACAAGATTTATAATTACATACAGATAACTATTAAATGATCAAATACCTAGAACAATCATTGTCAACATAATGTGCTCCCTCTTTATTGACATCCATGGAGGAATGTTATTGTTGATGACAAAAATAGGCCAAACAATGTAAACAGATCTTAGCTCTCCAAATGGATTGACACCATCCGCTACCACTAAAAGCTTGAGATTTCAAGGTTCTTTGATAAATTGCAGCCACTTTTCCTCTATGTCCTTAAATACAGAACCATCCGCAAGCATTCGAATAATGTCATCTTGACTCCTATTCCATGCATGGTAATCCATAAATTGTGCCAAGCTACTACACCTGAATAATCTTTGCAAACGTGGTATAATGGGGACGTAACAAAGAACCTTGTGAGGTACCTTTTTTGTTATTTGATCTATTCGATATCTACTCGTATGACATTCAAGGAATTCTGTTGCAAATTCATGTTCTTTATGATAAATAATATGATCATTGGGACAAGCATCTATTTCTTGATACTCTATTTCAATATTTTTCATAGTGGCACATAATTCTCGGTATGAGCGAGGGAGAATATTCGATGATGGTAACAAGAACTCACCTATCAATCTGTAGAAAAAAATATATGTTGTTAATATTAACAATATTTATGGTACATGTTTCACCATTTAATTACTATAATGACATATATGACATACCTTAGCATACGTGACATTGTTTTGTTGGATAAACCATTCATAACCTTCAAGTTCAACAACAACAATAAAATAGAGAGAAGAGTTGTTTGGGAGCCTTCGTAAAGGGGTGTGATTGCCTTCTCAAGTAGAGGTATATCATGGATGACATCAACATCATCCTGATCATCATCATCAGTTGCACCAATATCAAATGTGTCATGGATCAATGTATTAGTACCATCATCTAGCGCATCATCGTCATCTTCCATGGGATCATAATCTTCAGCTTCAATATTCGCACCTCCATGATCCTCCACTTCCAAAGCCATATTCTCAATATTTGCACCTCCATGGTCCATATCACATACTCCCCTAGGGAGGTCGACCTATATAAAAATGATGAACACAAATAAACCATGATAATGATCTCATCATCAAGTGTATTTCATATATATATTAATTATTAAATAAATATAATGAAAAACTTACCAATTCATGATAATCAAACCCTCCTTCAATGTGACCATTATCCCTACAATGTCTCTTAGCTATTTTGATTAGCAATCTTCTAATGTTTAAGCCCTTACAATTATTGCAGGGACAAATTTTCCATCGCCTTTTCTTTTCAAGTTCAACCATAATCTATTGATTGCATCCCCATTACCTTCTTCACTTGGATTGTCTAACATGATCCTTCTTCACTTAGATTATCTATAACCTAATTATATATAGAAATTGAAAACTTAGTTATGAAATGATGTTGTAGTATAGTATACCAAATTGAAACACTTCTATTATTGTAGTCTTCCAGCTCAAACTCTTTCCTATTGTGGCAAGAAAGAAAGATATTCAAATAATATAGTAATTTGTAAATCAAAATAAAATGGAGGCAAGTTGTTAATTGAGGGTGCAAGGAACAACACCTGTCAGTACTTTTATCGAATTGTACATTTCAATTTTGAGCCATTATGTGAATATAGAACATGGATGTAATCTTAGAAAATAACAAAATGTAGACACGACAGATTACTTATTCTATTATTATACATTAATTACTATTCGAGTGCATGTTCCACCTACAACTTGATCAAGTCTTGTTTGATGCTTCAATTTTGTGTTCATTGTCCTGTAGAAGTACACAATTTTGTATTTGTCCAATATGTTATTCAAAAAACAACAATAGAATAAAATACTTGTTGAGAAAGATCATCATAGGAGTATCAAAAACTTGAGATCCAAAGGTAACACAACATTATAAGACTCTTACATTCAACCTTCAACTCATGCACCTAATAAATAGGAGAAAAAATACATGAAATTAAAAAATTTAACTAATGAATTGTATTTTTCTTCTCATCTTAATCAGCCAAATTTATATGAGATTCTAAGGAAGGCCTCACTCTTAATCAGCCAAATCTTCCTTGTACCACACAAAAAAATTGTGTGATAACTATGTCTACTCCAACCTTAATTGTTTAAGAATTCATCATATCAGATAAAGTATGTTTAAGAATTGTAGGGACTGGTCATTTGGCATGTATTAAACAGAATAGAATTTTCAGCATATTATTATCATTCTATTTCTTTGTTGTAAACATGCCATTGGTTCAATTTTGTAAAAAAAAATTGTGTTAAATGCATTTAAAATTATCTTCATTATCTTCTAATTGTCTAAATGTTTCTTTATTTGTCAGCCAATTAATACATGCTAGTATATAAAGGAGACAATCAGAAGACAATGAAGATTTTTCTGACCAATGAGCGTTTCTTTTTCTTCTTTTTTTTGTTTTGTAAAAAAATTTACAAAACTGAACCAATGGCATGTATTTGTCAAACAAATCTTCATTGTCCCCCACAAAAAACTAAGTAATAACTACTCCACCCTTAATTTGTTTAACAATGCACCATATTGTGAAAAGTAGGTTCTATCACACATGGCACAGACTCTCTTCAAACTCACGATGCACCATATTAGATAAAGTAGGTTCTATCACACAAGATTATTTGTAAACTTCTAATATTAGTTTAATACACTGATATAAAGTAACAGATAAAGTCATTTGTAATTACTATTGAATTGATGGTTTAATCTGAAGTAACTAAGAATGCCATACATATTAGATTAAGATAACTATTGTCTTATAGCCTAATTTAGAATAGTAATAAATTAAAGTATACATTAATTCTTTATTTCATCACTATTTAGGGTGGACTAGTTATTACTTAGTTTTTTGTGGGGGACAATGAAGATTCTAATAGTAAAAAATTATAAGGTTATTGTCCTTCTCTGTAATTCATTGTTAAACTAATAAGGTTATTGCATTACTTAAGGTTTGAAGTAATGCATATTAATGGCATATTAATAAAACTATAAAGTATATATAGAATTGTTGGGACTAGCAGTCATGTTAGGACTAGTCCTACTTAGTTAATCTATTTAATTCCTTTTTTTGTGTGGTACAAGGACCTTTCTAGTGATAGAACCTACGTTATCTAATATGGTGCATTAACTATTTCTACAGATTAAATTCTATTATGTTTAATACACACCAAAGGACCAATCTCAATAATTCTTAAACATATTTTATCTGATATGATGCATTCTTAAACAATTAAGGTTGGAGTAGACAGTTAATAAAGTATTAAAATAGATTAAACATACTATATCTGAAGTAACTGAACCTACTTTATATGCTTTAAGAGTAGACTATTGAATTAGACAATTGGGTATTAATTGTATATTCTATTCTTTATCTGAACATACTTTATCTTAAAACTGAACTTACTTTGTTTGTCAGCCAATATGTTGTAATTCTAATCTATAAGAATTATTTAAATAGATTAAGAATTTTTAGCATATTATTATAAGATACTAGAGAAGACCTTTTGTTTGTCAGACAAATCTTCATTGCCCCCACAATGAAGACAATGAATATTGACCTATTAATATTCTTAATACTTAAGAATTGATGATTTTATAAGATTAAATGCATGATAATATTCTGTAGATTGCTAGCACAAAGGAAAATTTGACCTAGCAGTCTACAGAATTAGACAAATCTATAGATAGAGGTTTAATTCTATAGACTTCTAGGTCAAATCTTCCTTCACGCTAGCAGTCTACAAAATTAGACCTTTATTTTAAATGTATTTAACACAAAAATAATTTAAAAAAATGAACCAATGGCATGTTTACAACAAAGAAATAGAATGATAATATTATGATGAAAATTCTATTCTATTTAATACACGCCAAATGACTAGTCCCAACAATTCTTAAACATACTTTATCTGATATGATGAATTCTTAAACAATTAAGGTTGGAGTAAACATAGTTATCACACAGTTTTTTGTGTGGTACAAGGAAGATTTGGTTGATTAAGAGTGAGGCCTTCTTTAGAATCTCATGAGTTTTGTACTACACATGCAACATATTGTGAGTTTGAAGAGAGTTTGTGCCATATGTGATAGAACCTACTTTATCTAATATGGTGCATTGTTAAACAAAGAAATAGAATGATAATAATATGCTAAAAATTCTATTATGTTTAATACACGCCAAACGACCAATCCCAAAAATTTGTAAACATACTTTATCTGATATGATGAATTCTTAAACAATTAAGGTTGGAGTAGACATAGTTAATAAAGTATTAAACTAGATTAACCATACTTTATCTGAAGTAACTAAACCTACTTTATATGCTTTAAGAATAGAGTATTGAATTAGACAATTGGGTATTAATTGTAAATTCTATTCTTTATTTGAACATATTTTATCTTAAAACTGAACCTACTTTGTTTGTCAGCCAATATGCTGTAATTCTAATCTATATGAATTGTTTAAATAGATTAAGAATTTTCAACATATTATTATAAGATACTAAAGAAGACCTGTTGTTTGTTAGACAAATCTTCATTGTCCCCCACATGCAACGTATTGCATGTGTAGACAAAACTCACAATACATTTCATATTCTCTCCAACTTCCCCATGTTACACGATCATTATTTTATCTTGTTCAAAGGAAAAAAGTTATCACTTGGTTGGTTACGAAATTTTGAAGACCAAATTGTTGAGTTTGTTCTAACCGGTATGATTTAAACAAAAATACAAAATCCACAAAATATGACTTATGTAAAAAAATTAGAACATATCTTACATAAGTTTGTAATCAATAAGTGATTAACACTTGTCACAATATTAACCATCTTCAACCTTTCAAAAAGACTTTTAACAAGTTTCTATTTGAAAGTTCTCTTTTATTCTTCCTATTGCTACATTATTTACTTCCTATTGCCTTGATGTCTGAAATAGAAATTTTCATTTATGAACTTTTCAATACAAATTATGACTGTTCCAAAACTTGTGTCTAACCTTTCTATCACCATATATTGTTGATGTGTTCCTGTCATAGATTGTATTGAAATTTGGATTATTTACTGTCAATGTTGTTCTGTTATATTCCTATCACAAACTGGGCATAACTCAAGTTTTTTATTGTCTCCTTTATTCTATTATATTGCCATGAACTGGACAGAAGTCAATTTTTTACTATCTCTGTTGTTTTGTTATATTTATGTGACCACATTGTTTTGCTCCTATTATCAATTTGGAAAGAAGTTAAAAAAAATTACTACACTCTAAATTTTCTATCATTATGAACTTTGTTCCTATCAGCACAATGCTAGAAAACATAAACTTACATAATATTCTCCTGATTCATCTTTAATTAATATATATGTATTATGCCACTAAGAGAATATGATATGAAGTCTGAAATGTAACTTGATGATCATCTATTGAATGCAACACAAGTCTTAATTTCTCAATCATATTGAGGATATTTCATACTCCTACTTAAGTTATAATTTCTCTATCTACATTGTAACTCAATGAAGACATATCATTTAAATTCACATTTATGAGATATGTTATCCAACTTCAATCACTCACTTCTATCAAAATGATGTCAAAATATTGCAAACCTCTAGAAATAAGTCTTTTAAGAACTTCAACTCTGGTGACAAATTTTGATCATCCACATATTAACAACTCTTTTGTAACATATCATACCGCAACATATTCTACCAAACTTCATCATCATTACATACTCATTGTCAAGAATATAGAAAATGTCTTATCTACAAATACCTTTAACATGACTCTAATACACATACCTTTTGACATCAATGATAAAAATGCCAAAATCAACAGAACTAGGTGCGAGAAACTTTCCCTGCAACAAGTCAAAAATCAAACAAATTTTTTTTTTTAAAATAATGTATAATTTTGGAGGACACAACATTGTCTAATACCCCTAAAGCTCGTACATCACATATCCAACCATCAATACTATTGAATGTATTCTTTTCCAAATTGAAAAGAGACAAGTGGGAGCTTATGCTTTAGTAGATTTTTATGCACTACAAAATATTTATGTTTCTTCATTGTCCCCCTCATGATTTTTGTACTACACATGCAACATATTCTGAGTTTGAAGAGAGTCTATGCCATGTATGATAGAACCTACTTTATCTAATATGGTGCATTGTTAAACAAATTAAGGGTGGAGTAGTTATTACTTAGTTTTTTGTGGGGGACAATGAAGATTTGTCTGACAAATAGCAGGTCTTCTTTAGTATTTCATGAATTTTTACCACATATGCATGAAATGAATATGGTATTTTTCATATCCAATTAGTTAATGCGTTATAGCAACTCTGAAAGTATATTTAGGAGCTCCCTAGGTGACTTCTTGGAATGAATTGCAGAGAAGGACTATAGCCTTATAATTCAAAATTTTAGGAGTGCAAGGCCTTACGATCATCACTAGATTCATATGAAAATATAAAATTATCAACTTTATATGGAAAAGGAAGAAACAAAACTGATTATTACTATAATTGTTTATAATATATATAATTGAATAGAACAGTGACCAAATTTACATCATGTATGCCCATATCAAAACTCACAGGCCCCAACCAGTGAGTAAACAAGTAATAAATAGATGTCCTAGCTTCAAACCAATGAAATATAATGCAATAAAACCAAGTAACAAAAAATTCATGGCCAAGTTCATGCATGCAAGCAAAAGTATTTCAGTCAATTCTTGTAATATTTTTATACATTTAAACAAATAAAAAATGAATAAAACACTCACAACCTCTATGAAATGGATGCCCTAGCTTCAAACTAGTGAAATACAATGCAATAAAACCAAATAACAAAATAGACATGGCCAAGTTTAGGCACGTAAGAAAAAGTCCAGTTTGGGCCTACCTCAAATCCATGTAGAGTATTAGGGCCAAGTTCACGCATGCAAGAAAAAGTCCAGTGCCCTCTTCCCCCTTTGCTCACGGTTCCCTCTTCATAGATCATAAGAAAAATTCTAGTGCCCTCTTCCCTCTTTTCTCACGGTGCCCTCTTCCCTCTTCACAGCTCACAAAAATTACAAATGAGTGTTTCTTTTTCTTTTTTTTGTTTATAATCACGTGGGTGTTGAAATTATGACATCACCATCACTATTATGACACCATTGGGGGCACTTGCAAAAAAAAACACAAAAAACTCACACAAATGGTACCATCGTCAAAATTGGCATCAAAATTTGACCCCAAATGTTGTAGTGCCAGACTCTTGGGGAAAAGGCGCATGAGATAGATGTCATTGTATGCTACCTCTTGACATGCCATGTAGAACTCTTTGATATGGCTGACTGGGTCTCCCTTCCCTTGATACTTGTCAAACTTGGGTGTTTCAAAATGCTTAGGGAAGGGGAGCATCATGATTGATCTGTCGAAAGGGTATGGACAGACTTCTTCAAACTTGAATGCTTTTCCCTCATTTTCAGCTTTGAGTTCTTTGAGGACGTTCTTCATTTCTTCCCATTCTGAATTGATAGGCATTGGAGTGGGTACTCCCATTGGGAATGGATCTGATAGTGTAGGTGAATATGGGGGGGTATGCGGGGGATACTGTGAGATTGGGTAGGGGGATTTTCTGGTAGAAAAAGTTGTTTGAAATAGTTTTTGGATGGCTTGCTGGGAAATGTATTGCTAGTGTAATGTCAAGGTATGCTACTATGGTGGGTATGGTATGGCTTGTTATTGTGGGATGGGAGGATTGGGTTCCTATGTTGAGAAGTACTACTGCTATGGGGAAGGTTGGTAGTATGATTAATGTTGGGGTTGGCATTGGGCTTGTCTGATGTATGAAGGGTGCATACTTGTATTGCTAAGAGGGAGGATAGTAGCTTGGGTGTGTATGATAGGTGGTTGAACAAGAGAGTTAGTGGGATGGGTGGACCTGAGTTGTTGTGATTGTGGAGGGACCACTTACAAAGTGGTGGATGGCATAGGTAGGTAATTGGTGAAGATGGGAAAAGATGCAACAAAAGGGGGTGGCAGTGGTTGTTGTGTTGTTTGCAGAAAGGTTCATTGCTGATAAGTTGGTTGGAAGAGGTGTGAGTGCATGGGTATGCCCTGGGCATTCATTTGTGCTTGGTTGAGGCTCCAAGGGGTGCCAATCCCTATCATGGGTTGTGATGCGGAGGTTTCTACAAATGTGGGAGAAAAAGTGGGAGTTTGTGATGTAGATGAAGGGTTTTGGGATGCCATGGGTGGCATTCCTATTGTGAAGGCAATTTGTTGGGCCAGTATGCCAGCAATAAAAGTTGGAGGAGGAAATTGCGAGGAATGAGGTTGTGTAATGGACTGGGTGAATGCGGGTGGGGTGGCTTGTGTTTCTCCTTGTGAAAGGGATGTTGATCCAGGGGCTTGGCTTATGATGGGTGGAGGTATTGTCTATGTAACAACTTATGTGGGGGGTGGTGGTGCTTGTGTGGAAGCTTGTAGTTGTGTGGCTACTTGTGAGGAAGTAGGTGGGGGTGGTATGCCCATAACGGAGAAAGTAGTGTTTTGGGTCGTGTTTTGGATTGCGGGAGTTTTTGTGCCAGGTTGCAAGAGATGCAGGATGGATGAAGCTATATGAAATACTTGCATGGTCAGATCATGGATTTGTTGGATTAAAAAGGGGGGATGTTGGTGGAGATATGGACAAGTTTTGTGGGATCAAAAGGTCACAAATGTAGGGGAATGGGAGTACCCTCCTATGCGTAGTTTGCCAAAATAGCGAGACAGTTATGTGTAATAATTGCACTTACCATCTACGCATGTCCTAGAAGGCACATGAAAGCTTCATGGAATTAGTGGTAGGTGTCTCACTGGGGTCTTCCCATAGATTCTGAACCAGAGGTAGTTGAGGATCATACATAACCATAGTGCTGGTAGGGTCATTTGGGTCTGCTGAACTAGTGGCTTGGTCGGGATCCATTCCTTTCCTCTTCTTTGATCCTGTCTCAATAGACATGAAAATGAAAAGTCCTAAGATGGGGGGAGGATGCAGACATATCAAAATGATGCTTGGAATGATGATCTTAGATCTAGATGAGGTTGGTGATAGCCTAGATGCAATTTTTTAGGTGATGTGAGATTTTGGTGATGTGCTTAGAGGATGGGTGGCTAAGGCTCGAGATGAGCTACCTTTCTTGATGTGGGATCAAAATATACAACATTTTCATCCTTAGATAGACTTGTGATCTTTGGATGATGGGATCCTTACTAGTGTGATCCAATCTCTAGATTGAGAGGATGAGGTTCGCAAGAGTAAGTACTATCTACCCTATAAAATGTTTAGTCAAATAGGTGTAGCTAAGGTTTCAATTCATAGGATTAGGTTCGAGCAACTCAAGATGATTTCTTGGATGTGATGTGGATCTAGGATGATGGTTTGGGATTTGGATAAGGGATGATGATAACTAATGCTTCCTAAGAGGATGATGTAAATGCACCTAAGGGTTTACCTAAGATGAAGGGATGTTGAGACAACTTTGTAGATTTTGAGAAGGGAGGAGATTATGCCTGCTAGTCTTCACTTTCCAGTCGGATGAACTGGCGGTTAACTCAAATTTGAAATGCAAATTATTTGACCCTTGAGTTGTATTCCACGTTGTCTAGTCTTGTCTAGTATTTATCTTCTTCTTGGGTTGCAGTGACAATGGGTTGGTGATCCTTGAGCTTTCTTTCGGTAACCTTTTTCTCTCGATACACACACGGCATTGGTAGCTTAGCTTTCTTGTGTTTCACTGGATCGGTCATAGGTCCAAAAATACTTTCACTTTCTAGATACTAGAATAAGTCAAGCTAGGAAGTGACTATGGTAAGTATACCTTGGCTTAGTGTTGAACAAACTTGGGTTTCTTTTGGGGTATTTGACAAATAGTCCCACAAGAGACAAAGCAATCTTGTGGGAGAATAGGAAAATGATCTCTTTGGAAAATAAATTTGAAACTTTGATTCGTGTATGTTCAAACAAATATTTTCACTGGGTCTGATAACTTTGAGAACTCACACAAGCAATTTTTACCTACAAGACCAACTAGTATCAAAACCTTTTCCCACAACTTGGTATCCCAAAAGAGGAATACAGATGGTGAGTAATCTTCAGGCGACTCGAGAAACCACTTGGGATAGTCCTTGCACAAAGAATCTGATACCTTCAGGAGTAGATCTAGTGGGCTTTTGATTAATGGCTTTTAGTAAGATCTATGACATCCCCCAAATTAGTTTATACACACATGACTCCCTTAAGAGCCTATTTGACCATGCCAAAATTGTAGGGATATTCACCTACCTCGGGCTATCATCAACATGGCTCACCTAAGATTGAGGGGCAAAGGTGAGAGTTTTCTCAACACCTTGTTTATATACCAATCGGGGAATTACCGATTTCAGGTCATTCCCTAAAGAGGAAGAGCTTCTCTCTAAAAAGGCCTCACTAGAAGCAAAACCAATCAAACTTGATCTTTCTCTTCACCCAAGTTCCATGAAGGTGAGGGGAGAGGATACAAATACAAGCTAATTTTTCTTGCGTCGCTTACTTTATCAATATTTTTGAAAGAATTGAAAAGCTCTAAGGAAGTGTTCAAAAACACTCCTTCAAGCACGCCAAGAAGTCTTCATTCCAAATTGAACCTAGATTAGAGTAAGTGTTTTCTATCCTAGAACATCAAACACTCATTTTTAACATACAAGGTTCTTTGGAAAGCAAATGACAATGCTTAAAGTAAAATTTGATTCTTTGCAAAAACAATAAGTGTTACTTCCTTTTAGCATTCAAGACTTTATTTTTTATTCTTTTTATGCCCCAAATCGAAATGTTTCATTGCATTGGTTTATTGTCCCTTAAGCATTCAATATTGATTTTTGATTGATTTTAAAACACCAAAGGAAATGTTTATCGCATTGATTATTTTTCCCTTAAGCATTCAAGATTGAGTTTGGATTGATTTTAAAACACCAAAGGAAATGTTTGATTCTTCATTTTTAGCCTTTGTTCATTTTAAGCCCAAATCGAAAGGATGAGGTGTTGTGTATACATTTAATGTTCATTTTAGTGCACCAAATACAAGTGTGTAAATTTTGTTTTAAAAATTTTAACCAGCATTCCTGCCAATCCCTGCAATCCCGTAAATGGAAAATATTGTTCTTGCAGACCGTACAAGTGGTCCCACAAGACTATTAGAATAATAAAATTTTATAGAAATCAATAAATGCCAAGTTTAGTGTGATACCTATGGACGTGATCATGCAAGGTCAACGCACAATCCCGCAAGGTCAACTATCGATCCAGTGTTGCAGGAATGCGGGGACAAATTTTGAGGGTTTAATTAATGCCTTATGGCTTACAATTCATACAAACACAGTCCTGTCTGGTCAAACAACATTCCCGCGTTGCGAGAATGTGATCTCACAGTTATGTCACAGAGAAATGACTAGTGAATTTGGGACAAAGAGCACAATTTAGATAGAGAATAGAAGGGTCCTTTGCAGGAATGTGATCTCATCGACCGTACAGTCAATCCCGTTGACTGTACTGGTGTTCCCGCAAAACTATGTTTTTTTTTGCTGTGTGAAATCCGAAAGTGGGACTGGTGGTGCAAATGTGTCTTCTTTTGTGCCAAACTTGCAAAACACCCAAAAAACCCTTGCAAAGCACTCAAACAACAAAAACCATTATTTTTTGGTTAGTTTTGCAATAGAAAAGAAGAATGCCCCTAGAAGTGGGTCCCACCGGACATGCCAAAATGTATTCAATAAAACTAGTGTGTTAGGAACATAAAAGCAAGTTAAACATTCAACATACTAATCTATTTCATCATATAAAGATTAGACAAAGAAAGCATGAAATGAAGATGCAAACCCTCAAAAAGCCTTCTTGATGTTTGGATTTGTCCAATAGATTGGATGTGTGCTCGTGAACTATGCTTCAAGCTTCAAAGTGTGGGAGGATATTGGCATTATGAGGTTTCTTTTGATGTTTTTGGCTCTCAAACTAGCATTATAACTTTTCTCTAATGGTGGATGAAAATAAAGGAGAAGAGGGCTCAATTTATAGGCAAAGGGAAGGTCAAATGGACTGTCAAGATGCAAACCTGAGGAAGGGCCAAGATGCAAACCTGAGGAAGGGCCAAGATGCATTTGAGAGAGAGCACATCGATTGTGCTTTCTCAAATGCATCTCATAGTAACAAGTGTCACAATGGGAGAGGCTGGAAGGTATGGGGGAATGTGACCATTTTGGGAGATGTGAGAGGGGACAAATGTGTAAGAGAAGGATGGAGTGTGTTGTTGGATACAATTGTCTGAAGGACATTGTTGGATTAGCTATGTGTTATCTTTGATGTCACACAAATGTCATATCAATTATCATTCTCAGTGTCTACCGAGTTCAGTTGGTCAGCTAAGCGGTTCTCAGTTTCTACCGAGTTCAGTCGGTCAGCTAAGCGGTTCTCAGTGTCTACCGAGTTCAATCGGTCAGCTAAGCGGTTCTCAGTGTCTACCGAGCTTAGTCGGTCAGTTAGGTAGTTTTTAGTGTCTACCGAGATCTCTCAGGTGTCTAAAGGAAACATGATAGGGTAACGATGTTAACCGAGCCTCCTTGATTATCGAAGGAAAAGTAGTGGTTACCAAGCTCTCTCAGTCTCTGAAGGATGTTGCGGAATTCACTGTGGTTACCGAGTTCACTCGGTCACCGAAGGAAATCTTTTCAGGATTAATGTTTACCAAGCATGGTCGGCCTTTCAAAAGATTTTGTTATTATAGTTTGTTTATCTAAGCCGACTGTTATAATAATTATTTGTGCCGACTTGACAATCTAAATGTTAATTAGAATGGCATATATATAGAAGGTCAAGTGGTGAATAAAATATATACAGCATGTAGAAATCATTTTGAAGAAAGGTATGTGTGAATTTTGAAGGATGGTCAGATATCCTTGAGGAGCAGCAAAGATTTATTTGATCAGTAAGGATCTAGTGAAGCAGAATAGAGATCTATATTCAGCAATTTAGTTGTAGGTCATTTCATTGTTACTCTCTTACAATTGTAGCAGTGATATCAAAATCTCTTAACCGAGTTGGTTTAACAACCATTTTGTAAATCCTCTAACAAGGTGACAGTTCTATTGAATTGTTTCAAGACCTCTTACAAGGCCACTCCTGGTAGGGTGATTAAATCCTCTAACAAGGTCACACCTAACAGTGTGTTTTGTAACCTTTTACCGGGTTGGCTTCTAACCGGGCATCACTTCAGAAGAGTGAAAAATAGTAACTAGTTACATTGGTGGTTTTTCCCATATTGGGTTTCCATGGTAAATCTGGTGTCTCTTGTGTTCATGTTATTTTCTTTATTCATGTAAGTTAATCAGTGATGAATTCTTAAGAACAGTTTAATTATTACACACTTCAAGGATCAAGTTTTAGCATTTCTCTGTATATTTACCGAGTGGCACAGTAAATAATTTGTTAAGATATTTAAGGGATCAGTGGTAATATTTTTGTGGTTAACTAATTCACCCCCCCTCTCAGTTACTGCATCTATATTTCCAATAGTGTGTAAGGGATGTGTAAGAGCATTTAAGGTTGACATGAGGTGAGAGAATTGGGGGATGTGAGGATGTGACATGAGGGTTGACTTGGGTTGGCTTAGGATTTCTTAATCCATAGATTACGATTGTGCAAATGTTTAGGAGGTGATTAGGCCTATATTAGGAGGCAAGTGGGAGGTTTAGGAGCATGTGATGAGAGGAGAGAGAATGAGTGGAAGGTTAGATTAGCTAATCATGGGTCATTATCTAATTAAGATTGATTAGCATGGGTGAATGGCTTGGGTTGAGTATGAACTACATGTTAGGAGTGTTGGGATGGGTTTAGTTAGGGTTAAGGTTGGGATTAAATATTTTATTTAATTCCAAGTGGGAGGAAAATGGGGTTTCATTAATTAATTTAAATAGATAAGTATATCCATTTAGATTAATAGGGGAATAGGGATTAATTAATTATCAGACTATAGGTTTGTCACTTAGATAATTAATTAGACTATAGTTAATTAATTAAATTAATTAACTAGGGGATGACATAAATTAACCAAATAATAATATTTAGTTAATAGGATGTCTTAGGAGAAAACTAAATAAGATTACTTAATTATGTAATCGGATTTAGGTGTCTATAATAATATGTAATTAATGAACCATAAGTAATTTCTAAACTTAATATCATCCATTTAACACGTTCACTTTAACAAACATAAAAGAATTTATATAACTACATATAAAAATCATTGAACCATCAAAGCATACATAATAACATACATACATATAAAACCATATGTATAAAAACATTATTAAAAGCATACATAACTATGTCTTAAAACCATATGTTTGATAGTCCTTCATCAAACAGTAGAGATGTTATCAGACATAGAATTGTAGCTAATCCCAATCATTAAACAAGAATAAATATATATATCACACATGCATAATTTAGAAATACATGTATACCTTTTATCTCCCAAAATTCTCTATGTGGTACCGCTTGAGTCATTTGTGATGATGTTCCATCTTCCTTTGATGTGAAATGTGTCTTGCACCATTCAACAACATCATGTGCTTTTTTTTATATGAACTCCCTAATAATTCATTTGATACTTTTGCAGAGAACATTTGATGCAAGCTCCAACACCATCATATTCACCTTTTCCATGTCCACTCTCATAGAAAATCTAGACATGTGGTATGTTTTCATTATGATGATATCTACATAGCGCATAAAATGGTCTGGATGCTTTGAATTGTGTAGCACATCCATCTGATCAAACATTATGTTTATCAAATTTTTATGTGCCTTTCCTTCAAATTTGCAAAAAACATCTTGAAGGAGTGTTTTGCATAATGAATGTCATGCTCTTTATCATCACTTATATAAAAATGATATTCCTTCTTGATGACCTGTGCTTCAAATGTGTTCTGAATACCATCCAAATCTAATTGTGCATGTCAGTAACACATGTACCATAATAGTAATCTGCTCTAAAAAATAGTATTATAATTGAACCACCTTTTGATGAGCGAATGAATAGTTTACTACGAAATCAACAACTGATAGAATAGTTCCAAGTGGGAAATTGTTTCTCAGTGTTTGGAATTGTTGTGCTTGCCACTTTACAAAAAAAGCATGATGAATGTAGGGTTGAATTAATTTTTAAAATTTGTCCATAAATGCTCCAACAATTAGTTCATCTTCAACATATTCTAATCTTTTGGATTCTTTCCCAAAATTTGTTTCATTCTTTACATATTTGTAAATCTTGCAATTTACCATCTTTATTACATCAATATTTTCATTTTTTAAAGGAAAGAGCCAAATCAGCACATGTTTCACATATTCCTTTTATGCAATTTATTTGACCAACTGCATCATCTCTTTTGTCACATAAAATGGATGAGATGAAATCACTTTGTATAGTAGGAGGAGTATATTCAAAACCATTAGTTTCTTTTACAAACTTTTGAAAAACTTGATAGTGGAGATCAAATTCAATATGATAATGACAACAAGTTTCAAACACTTTGTTTGTCCTGACATAATATGGCTTCAATCTTTCAAACAATGTTTTCCCAATCTTTATATTAGGATTTGAACTACAAAATGACACATACATTTCATGGTGTGTTGTGTCCAACCAATATTTTGTATGATGTTCATATTGATTAGCTTCAATTCTATGTCTAATAACATCTCTACTATTTGATGAAGGACGAGTATTATCATTCCAAAATAATGTGACCAAATTCTTGATTCCCTCATCAATCCTATCTGAACAAGGAGCTCTACACATGATTGCCCAATTGCCTTCCAAGGTGCTATCATCCAAAAACATTCTCCTCTTAACATATCATGATATTGTTTCCTACTAAAACCAATCCAAGATGAAACTAAAGATATTTGTCTATTTCGGGGCATAGTGTTACCTAAAATGGATGTCAACATAACTCTTCTTGTAATGGTCTTATCTTTAGTTCAAGATCACTTCCCTACCTGGTTCAAACCTTTCCTAAGATTTTCAATCATATTAGTTTGCATGTCAACAACTTTTGTCTTCTTTGATGTTGTGTCTATACCCAATAATTTTAATGCCTCTTCCAACTTTTTGTTTATAAGTACAACTAAAAGCAATTGGGCTTGTTCAAGTGTTTGAAAATTATCAAATTTAGCCAATATTTCTCTTTCTATCTTATTCATTGACCTCTTCTTATCTATACTTAAAGGTTGAAAATTAGCAAATGATCTCAATTTCTCCACATCCATTGTAAGTAAATGATCTAAGTTTATATAATTAATATTTATCTTTATAGTTTGAGCTATATCTATAAGTTCATCCATACTAGTAGGAGCACGTGATCTTGACCCTTTTCCAACATAATTTTCTTGAGCTTCCGTAGGGAGTGATCGTGACCCTTCTTCAATGTGCATTTCTTCAACTTGGCTTGACCCTCCTACTTGAGCTTCTCCTTCACCTTGACCATGTTGATTGCGAGCTACATGCATGTAAAAATAAATCAAATTAGAGAAAAATAGAGCATAGGTCCATAAAATTTGGGCATGTAAAATTAGAGGTAGATAGGTCCATACCTTCTTTAGTTTTATAATAATATGTCAATCTAGCTTCACGATTTCTTTGTTCAGTACTAGGTGACCTTTTTCTTGCAGATTTACTTTGTCTTCCCTTCTTGTTCCCCATTTCTTTTCTCCAAAAAAATGTCTTCTAAAAATTTGGCAATAGCAATTCTCCTCTTAAAAAAAATGTCTTTGATAAAAACAACAATAACAATTCTCCTCCAAAAAAATGCCTTTGATAAAAAAAAACCAATAACAATTCTCCTCCAAAAAATTGTCTTTCAAAAAATCAAAGCAATAATTAAAAGTGCTAATTAAGTTGATTGCAATTGTGTAAAAAATGAATTAATTTTTTTTTATTTTATAGCATGTCAAAAAAATTACCATGATTAGTTGACCCACTTTGGGTAAAGTAGGTCGAGTAATAGTTCGGCGGGGCTTGTTTCAGCCAGATTTTTCCCAAGGGGTCTTCATGCAAAGACCCCTTTGCATGAAGCCTTTGGGATGGCTTCGTGTGAAGGGGGTCTTCACCCGAAGACCCCAAATTTGAATTTTTTTTTAGGATGCAAAAAAAAAAGAAAAAGATGTCTTTTAAGGCCTAAAACAAAGACCAAACGAGATGGTGTTTAGAAATAAAAAATTTCAGACGATGCTACTTCAAGTAAGCTTTCTAATGACTATAATTTTAATACATATTGATTTCACTATTTCTTTCAAAATTAAGTTTAATTAAACGTAGGTTGTTTGGTCATTCAACAACTTGTCTCTTCGACGCTTCGGTAAAATAGTAACTTACCAAAAAAAATGAAAAATATGTAGAAAAAATGTATTTGTGTTAAATTTCTATCAAAAAAATAAAAAATGAATTTTGATATATGCAGATAAAGTTAGAGCAATCCAAAAGAAGCTATGTATAAATTACAATTGCTCTCACTTTATAACTTAATAAAGAATGAAATATTAAACCAAAATGAATCAAACCATTTCCATCCATTAGATATTGAAGTTAAAAATATAACCTTGAAAGAATTACATCGTTATCATTTTCGAAAAAAAAAGTTATGCTAATCCAAGTGACAATCGCTCAAAAATGTTGATTTTACACAGAAACCACTTTTTGGAGGAGAAAGAAAAATGGATTCAAATAAATTTTAAATTTTTTTTAAAAAATATATTTAGAAACTAGAAAGAAAATTCTAAAAGACTCTAGTTTACATCATCTTTTGATGCAGGAGCATCTTGGGTCCTTGGATATCTTGTGTCACCAAAAATAGATTTGAGTTTGTTTCTGTTGCTCGGTTCTTGCTTTGACCAAGTTGGTTCAGTGTTGCTCGGTTTCCTTTGTTCGCCAGTGTTGGTCAGTTATCTCTTTGGTGCTTGGTAATTTCCCTAGCCCTCGGTGATGCTTGTTTGGCACTCGGTTGGCTTTGCTTATTGACGAGTTTCTTTTGAGTTTCTGTTAAGGTTGACTTGTACATTGATTATGGGTCATGGATTTAATGCTGGTATCCATCATTGGGAAGCGTGTGGTCCCAAATCTGACTGTTCCTTCCATTGATTGTGGATCTGAAAGCTAACTCAGTTTGGTAGCCTCTTGTATAAATGTAGTTGTTTGGTTAGAGTTTAGGGAGTCAATTTTTAGAGAAGATAGAAGATAAGAAGATAGAGATTATTCACAAATCCTCACATGTTTGAGGACTTCTATAATTCATTGTAGTATATGGCCATAATTGGGAATGCCTTATAGCTTAGCATGTATGAATCAATTCAAATTAATATATAAATGATCTTGCATTTTCTCTCTCCCACTATGTTGTTGCTTCCACGTGTTGTTGAGCAAGGTGGTTCAAGTTAGGGTGTGTCATTTCTTGGCCCCTCCTGCCCGCTCTTGCGTCAGGTGGTTTCAAAGCGAGGTGAGATTTGGATCTAGGTTTGTGAATCTAGAATTGAAGGTTCCTTCTTCTGAAGCCCTAATTGAATTATTGTGGGGTAGCAGATTGTGATCTGACCTAAAATTATAGAGGGTTTTCAAGATGGTTCAAGGGAGGTGAGATGCGGATCCAGGATTGGCAGACATGTTGAGACAAATTGCTGCTTGATTGGAAGCTGTTGAAATAGCCCAGAGAAGAGGAAGACATCTTGAAGATGTTAGTGATGATGAAGTTGAGGTAGAACAAGGTGATGTAGAACCTACACCTATGATGGATCAGGGTGAGGAAATATTCTTGAAGTCTTTGACAAGTCTGAAGTCTACACCACACTTTAATCCTCCTGAGTATGGTGGAAAGTTGGATTTTGATGAATTGGTGGATTGGATCACAGAGATGGAAAAGTATTTTGAGTATAAAAATGTACCTGAAGACAAGAAAGTGAAAATTGCAAGAGAAAATTTGAAAATTCATGCATCCTTATGGTGGGAACATCTGTAGCTAGACAGAAAGAGGAAAGGAAAAGACAAAATCAAGGTATAGGGTAAAATGGTGAATAAATTAAAAGGAAAGTTCTTACCTTGTGATTATCAAAGTAACCTAGTTAGGTGAATGCAAAGTCTAAGGTAGAAAGATAGCTCGGTAAAGGAATATACTGAGGAATTCTATAGATTAGATATCAGATCTAGACATGATGAAGATGATGTGGAAAGAATTGCTAGATACCTGAATGGTTTGAGAGTTTCCATCCAAGAAGAAATCAGTTTGGTCAAATTGGAGAATATTGAAGAGGCTTATCAATTTGCATTGAAAGCTGAGGAAAAATTGAACAAGAGACATGAGCAAAGACAAAGAGGTAGAGGCGGTAGATTCCCTAGAGGAAGAGGTAGATCTTATGGTGAAAATAGTAGATCTGAACCAGAAAAGACAACTCTGGATAAAGGCAAGACTGAGTGGAAAGGTGAAAGTTCATCTAGAGGTAGAGGCAGTAACTACCGAGGTGGTTATAAAAGAGGAAGCTTCCGAGGAACTTGTTACAATTATGGGGAAGAAGGACATAGATCATTTGAGTGTACACATGCAAGTAAGAAGGCTGGTAATAGTAGGAATTCTTTGGTGCAAGAAGAGTCACCAAATGAACCTGAGAAGGAAAATAACTTGATGGTAAGGAGAGCACTGTGGAATGAAGGTAAAAAGGAAGATCCGGTAAGGAAAAGTTTTTTCAAGACCAGATGTAGAGTTTTTGACAAATTTTGGAAGGTAATCATTGACAGTGGTAGCTCAGAGAATCTGGCATTTGAAGAGATGGTCACAAAGTTGCAGTTGGAAAGGTTGAAACATCCAAAGCCCTATTAGATTTCATGGATCAAAGGTGAGCATACACTCCTAGTAAGTGAAAAATGTTATGTGAATTGGGTATGTGCAAGATCATGAGGGGCCAAACTATGCCCTTAAGTGGCAATGAAAAATTAGCAAATCAGGGTTAGTCAACTTGACGTGAAAATTTCAACTGGCTATGAACCTAATATCAAAAAGTTGTAAGAATAGAATCTGTAGAAAATTGAATGTAGTTTCTAAAATACTAGGCCTTTTTTGAGAAAAAGTTAGTATGATTGGTGAAAAGTATAGATTTCAATGCAGCAGTACAAAAATTTCAGGAAAAAAATAAGAAGTAGGTGTATGTTTGACCACCTTAATCATAATAAAATGATAATATTTTATTATAAGATTTTATATATAAGTAGTAGACTCATGCCCAGATGTGATGCATATTTTTTTATAATTTTATTCCAAAAAAATAATTAATTATGAATTTTCTGCTACAACATTTTCAGAATAAAAAAACTCTCATGTCTGACCACCTTAACTCATTCAAAACTTTACAAAATTCAAAAAAAATAAAATTCCTTATAGTAGGCGAAGCATAGAATGTGACGCATTTTTTGGATTTCAAAAATGTTATACCGTTTGAAAGTTATAGTAATTTTTCAATCAATATATAAATCAGCACTTTAGATGTAGCTCAATTGAAAAATAACTAATTACTTACCGAATTCAAAATTTGACAGCAATTATATTGATAGAAAGCTGATAATCTCCTTAAGATACCCTTTTCATTTTATCAAATTCGGGTGAAAAAAAAGTCGTCAGCTACATTGTCAAAGTTTGGAACTCAGAGAAACAGGGGAAAAACACGTATTTGAGACATTCCAATAGTTGACCATGTAGGTTTGGTGCACAAAGCAATACCAAGCCTAATCGGGTACCCGATATTTTTGGGTACCTGATATTTACCCAAATATGATGCACAATTTTGAATTTTCACTTTGCCTCCACTTTCTTCCTCCCATTTCTCCATCCTTCATAAACATATATATATATATTAGATATATTAAATATTATATAATATCAATTATATATTAAATGTTATATAATATATATTTTACATTAAATATTATTTAATATATATTAATATTAAAAATTATATATTAGATTATATATTATATATATTAAATATTATATAATATACATGTTACATTAAATATTATTTAATTATATATTAATATCAAAAACTATATATTAGATTATTTATTATATATTAAATATTATATAATATACATTTTACATTTTAAATATTATTTAATATGATTCTGAGCACGAGCATGAGTCCCTACAGGGGCATAGTTGGGCCTTTTATAGGTGCCAAAAACCCTCACTACACAGAAATGGAGGCTTTGAAGAATAGTTCACTGGAGGCGGATTATAGAAGCAGAGGGCAAGAGAATCACTCTATTTCCACCACCTATGGATGTGAAATGGTATCTTTCCCTGCTTTTTCAACTGGAACGCTAAATTGCAAAGGTTCTCGAAATAGATTCTGGTCACCAGACAATTGTACCACGCCTGTTGATAATCTGGCAGCTCAACAGAGTCATTGGGAGGTTAAACAAGAACAACCGGACGGACCTTTGAACTGGTCGAAGATTATGGAGAGTGGGGAAGGGTTTGGTAAAATGAGCAGTTGTACTGGAAATTATGCAGGCATCATAGAACTGATAGCATTAATAAATTTAAAGAAGAGATCAGCGGCGGCAGGACATTATGAGGAAAGGCTTGTCATTTTGATGGTGCTGCCCCGATATTATGAAGAATGTCTTGTCGCTTCAATGCCAGCACCACCTATCTCAGACTTTCACCATTGCTTTTCATCAGTACTCTGAGATATGGCAGGGATTGCGGGCTTTCGCACAACATAGTCCATCATAAATTCTCTATAAATCATCATGCATTCCAGTATTCTGCGTGTTTCTAAATGACTTACTCGAAGAATTTAATTTTTACCATAATTTTGGATCCATGGATTGTCATTTTGCACTCCGAGAGAAGCTGCGGATTGCAAGAATTTGATAAATTTGGTTTATCTCATTTTCTTTCTCTACCATTTCTAAGTAATATGATTTTGTTTTTGTCCGTCTTAAATGATTTCGCCTAAAGTTAATGAATTTTTTTAGATGATTTTGTCTGAAGTTTTAATGAAATTTCTTCCATTGATGCTAATGAAATCTCTTCCATGAATGCTGATAAGATGTTTAAATTCAGAGTTAATAAATTCTATAGCTCAAATGTTCTTTGTTGTAGAAGGTTATTTTCATGGTTTTTGATTCATGCAATTCCTTAATAGTTTCATTCTTAAAAGAATTCATAACTAGATTTTCCATAGCCAATTTTATTCTTGATCGTTGCAATACTTTCTCCTCCACTGAACATTTTGTAATCAGTTGATATACAATTACATGACCCCTTTTGACACATTGGAACACTCAAGTGTGTCTTAAGGGGTCCTAAGACCCCTTAAGACACACTTGAGTGTTCCAATGTGTCAAAAGGGGTCATGTGGACTCCCTAGGGGTCCTAGTACACCTTATCACATGTTACAACCCCTAGAAAGTCCCCATGACCCATTTCGATACATTGGAATGCTCAAGTGTGTCTTAAGGGGTCCTAGGACCCCTTTGGACACACTTGAGCATTCCAATGTGTCAAAAGGGGTCAAGGGGACTCCCTGGGGGTCCTAGTACACCTTATCATGTGTTAGGACCCCTAAGAAGTACCAATGACCCCTTTTGACACAATGGAATGCTCAAGTGTGTCCTAAGGGGTCCTACGACCCCTTTGAACACACTTGAGCATTCCAATGTGTCAAAAAGGGTCATGGGGACTCCCTCGAGGTCCTAACACATGATAAGTTGTACTAGGACCCCTAGGGTGTCCTCGTGAACCCTTTTAACACATTGGAATGCACAAGTGTATCTTAAGGGGTCGTAGGACCCCTTAAGACACACTTGAGCATTCTAATGTGTCAA
The DNA here is from genome assembly GCA_027943335.1 of Chamaecyparis obtusa. Lineage (NCBI taxonomy): Eukaryota > Viridiplantae > Streptophyta > Pinopsida > Cupressales > Cupressaceae > Chamaecyparis > Chamaecyparis obtusa. The sequence continues at coordinate 164,780 of BSBK01009158.1, forward strand.
AAGGGGTCACGGGGACTCCCTAGGGATCTTAACACATGATAAGGTGTACTAGGACCCCTAGAGAGTCCCCATGACCCCTTTTGACACATTGGAACACTTTAGTGTGTCTTAAGAGGTCCTAAGACCCCTTAATAAACACTTGAGCATTCCAATGTGTCAAAAGGGGTCATGGGGACTTACTAGGGGTCCTAACGGGTGATAAGGTGTACTACGACCCCTAGGGAGTCCCCATGACCCTGTTTGAAACATTGGAACACTCAAGTGTGTCTTAAGGGATCTTAGGACCCCTTCGGACACACTTGAGCATTCCAAAGTGTCAAAAGGGGTCATCAGGAAACCTTAGGGGTCCTAGTATGCCTTATCATGCATTACAACCCCTAGGAAGTCTCCATGACCCCTTTTGACACATTGGAATGCTCAAGTGTGTCTTAAGTGGTCCTAGGACCCCTTAAGAAACACTTGAGCATTCTAATGTGTCAAAAGGGGTCATGGAGACTTCCTAGGGGTTCTAACACGTGATAAGGTGTACTAGGACCCCTAGGGTTTCTCCATGACCCCTTTCAACACTTTGGAATGCTCAAGTGTGTCCGAAGGGGTCCTAAGACCCCTTAAGACACACTTGAGCATTCCAATGTGTCAAAAGGGGTCATGGGGACTTCCTAGGGGTCCTAACATGTGATAAGGCATACTAGAACCCCTAGGGAGTCCCCATGACCCCTTTTGACACTTGGGAAAACTCAAGTGTGTTCGAAGGGGTCCTAAGACCCCTTAAGATGCACTTGAGCCTTCCAATGTGTCAAAAGGGGTCATGGGGAGTCCCTAGGGGTCCTAACACATGATAAGGCATAATAGGACCCCTAGGGAGTCACCATGACCCTTTTTGACACATTTGAAGGCTCAAGTCTGTCTTAAGCGGTCTTAGGACCCCTACAGACACACTTGAGTGTTCCAAAGTGTCAAAAGGGGTCATGGGGCTCCCTAGGGGTCCTAACGCATGATAAGGCTTACTAGGACCCCTAGGGAGTCCCCATGACCCCTTTTGACACATTGGAATTCTCAAGTGTGTTTTAAGCGGTCCTAGGACACCTTCAGACACACTTGAGCATTCCAATGCATCAAAAGGGTTCATGGGGACTCCCTAGGGGTCTTGATGCGTGATAAGGCATACTAGGACCCCAAGGGAGTCCCCATGACCCCTTTTGACACATTGGAATGCTCAAGTGTGTCTTAAGGGGTCCTACGACCCCTTAAGACACACTTGAGCATTCCAATGTATCAAAAGGGGTCAACAGGAGTCCCTAGGGGTCCTAGTATGCCTTATCATGCATTAGGACCCCTAGGGAGTCCCCATGACCCCTTTTGACATATTAGAATGCTCAAGTGTGTCCAAATGGGTTATAACACCCCTTCAACAACACTTGAGCATTCTAATGTGTCAAAAGGGGTCATGGGGACTCCCTAGGGGTCCTAATGTGTGATAAGGTGTACTAGGAACCCAAGGGAGTCCCCAAGACCCCTTTTGACACACTAGAATGCTCAAGTGTGTCTGAAGGGGTCTTAGGACCCCTTAAGACACACTTGAGTATTCTAATGTGTCAAAAGGGGTCATGGCGACTCCCTAGGGGTCCTAACACGTGATAAGGCATACTAGGACCCCAAGGGAGTCCCCATGAAACCTTTTGACACATTGGAACGCTCAAGTGTGTCTTAAGGGGTCCTATGACCCCTTAAGACACACTTGAGCATTCTAATGTGTCAAAAGGGGTCATGGGGAGTCCCTAGGGGTCCTAGTACACCTTATCATGCATTAGCACCCCAAGGGAGTCCCCATGACCCCTTTTGACACATTAGAATGCTCCAGTGTGTCTGAAGAGGTCTTATGACCCCTTCGAACAAACTTGAGCTTTCTAATGTGTTAAAACGGGTCATGGGGACTCCCTAGGGTACTAATGCATGATAAGGTGTACTTGGACCCCAAGGGAGTCCCCATGACCCCTTTTGACACATTGGAATGCTCAAGTGTGTTCGAAGGGGTCTTAGGACCCCTTAAGACACACTTGAGCATTCTAATGTGTCAAAAGGGGTCATGGAGAATCCCCAGGGGTCCTAACATGTGATAAGGCATACTAGGACCCCAAGGGAGTCCCCATGACACATTTTGACACATTGGAATGCTCAAGTGTGTCTTAAGAGGTCATCCCCATGACCCCTTTCGACACATTGGAACACTCAAGTGTGTCTTAAGAGGTCGTAGGACCCCTTAAGACACACTTGAGCGTTCCAATGTGTCAAAAGGGGTCATGGTGACTCCCTTGTGGTCCTAGTGCGCCTTATCACATGTTAGGACCCCTAGGGAGTCTCCATGAACCCTTTTGACACATTGGAATGCTCAAGTGTGTTTGAAGGTGTCTTAGGACCCCTTAAAACACACTTGAGCATTCCAATGTGTCAAAAGGGGTCATGGGGACTCCCTAGGGGTCCTAAAAGCCTTATCACATGTTAGGACCCCTAGGGAGTCCCCATGACCCCTTTTGACAATTTGGAACACTCAAGTGTGTCCGAAGGGGTCCTAAGACCCCTTAAGACACACTTGAGCCTTCCAATGTGTCAAAGGGGTCATGGGGACTCCCTAGGGGTCCTAGTACACCTTATCATGTGTTAGGACCCCAAGGAAGTCCCCATGACCCCTTTTGACACTTTGGAATGCTCAAGTGTGTCAGAAGGGGTCCTAAGACCCCTTAAGACACACTTGAGCATTCCAATATTTCAAAAGGGGTCATGGGGACTCCCTAGGGGTTCTAGTACACCTTATCATGCATTAGGACCCTTAGAGAGTCCCCATGACCCCTTTTGACACATCAGAATGCTCAAGTGTGTCCGAAGGGCTCCTAAGACCCCTTAAGACACACTTGAGCATTCCAATGTGTCAAAAGAGATCATGGGGACTCCCTAGGTGTCCTAATACACCTTATCACATGTTAGGACCCCTAGGGATTCCCCATGACCCCTTTTGACACATTAGAATGCTCAAGTGTGTCTTAAGGGGTCCTACGACCCCTTAAGATAGACTTGAGCATTCCAATGTGTCAAAAGGGGTCATGGGGACTCCCTAGGGGTCCTAGTATGCCTTGTCACATGTTATGACCCTGAGGGAATCCCCATGACCCCTTTTGACATATTCAAACACTCAAGTGTGTCCAAAGGGGTCATAGGACACCTTAAGACACACTTGAGCATTCCAATGTGTCGAAAGGGGTCATCAGGACTTCATAGGGGTCCTAACATGTGATAAGGCATACTAGGACCCCTAGGGCATCCCCATGACCCCTTTTGACACATTGGAATGCTCGTGTGTCGTAAGGGGCCTTACGACCCCTTCAGACACACTTGAACATTCCAAAGTGTCAAAAGGGGTCATGGGGACTTTCTAGGGGTCCTAACGCATGATAAGGTGTACTTGGACCCCTAGGGAGTCCCCATGACCCCTTTTGACACATTGGAAGGCTCAAGTGTGTCTTAAGATGTCTTAGGACCCCTTCCAACACACTTGAGTGTTCCACAGTGTCAAAAGGGGTCATGCGGACTCCCTAGGGGTCCTAATGTGTGATAAGACTTACTAGGACTCCTAGGGAGTCCCGATGACCCCTTTTCACACATTGGAATGATCAAGTGTGTTTTAAGGGGTCCTAGGACACCTTCAGACACACTTGTGTGTTCCAATGTGTCAAAAGGGTTCATGGGGACTCCCTAGGGGTCCTAACATGTGGTAAGGCATATTAGGACCCCAAGGGAGTCCCCATGACCCCTTTTGCACATTGGAATGCTCAAGTGTGTCTTAAGGGGTCCTACGACCCCTTAAGACACACTTGAGCATTCCAATGTGTCAAAAGGGGTCATGGGGAGTCCCTAGGGGTCCTAGTATGCCTTATCACACATTAGGACCCCTGGGGAGTCCCGATGACCCCTTTTGACACATTAGAATGCTTAAGTGTGTCTGAAGGGGTCTTATGACCCCTTCAGGCACACTTGAGCATTCTAATGTGTCAAAAGTGGTCATGGGGAATCCCTAGGGGTCCTAATGCATGATAAGGCATACTAGGACCCCAAGAGAGTCCTCGTGACCCCTTTTGACACATTGGAACACTCAAGTGTGTCCAAAGGGGTCTTAGGACCCCTTAAGACACACTTGAGCATTCTAATGTGTCAAAAGGTGTCATGGGGACTCCCTAGGGGTCCTAACATGTTATAAGGCATACTAGGACCCCAAGTGAGTCCCCGTGACCCCTTTTGACACATTGGAAAGCTCAAGTGTGGCTTAAGGGGTCCTACGACCCCTTAAGCCACACTTGAGCCTTCCAATGTGTCAAAATGGATCACGGAGACTCCCTTGGGGACCTAGTACACCTTATCATGTGTTAGGACCCCTAGGGAGTCCCCATTAACCCTTTTGACACATTGGAATGCTCAAGTGTGTCCGAAGGTGTCCTAGGACCCCTTAAAATATATTTGAGCATTCCAATCTATCAAAAGGGGTCATGGGGAATCCCTAGGGGTCCTAGTAAGCCTTATCACATGTTAGAACCCCTAAGGAGTCCCCATGACCCCTTTTGACATATTAGAATGGTCAAGTGTGTCTTAAGGGGTCGTAAGACCCCTTCGAACACTCTTGATCCTTCTAATGTGTCAAAAGGGATCATGGGGACTCCCCAATGGTCCTAATACATGTTAAGGCATACTAGGACCCCTATGGACTTCCCATGACCCCTTTTGACAAATTGGAATGCTCAAGTGTGTCTGAATGGGTCTTAGGACCCCTTAAGAAACACTTGAGCATTTTAATGTGTCAAAAGGGGTCATGGGGACTCCCTAGGGATCCTAATGCATGATAAGGTGTACTAGGACCCCAAGGGAGTCCCCATGACCCCTTTTGACAAATTGGAATGCTCAAGTGTGTCTTAAGGGGTCGTAGGACCCCTTAAGACACACTTGAGCGTTCCAATTTGTCAAAAGGGGTCATGGGGACTCCCTTGGGGTCCTAGTATGCCTTATCACATGTTAGGACCCCTAGGGATTCCCCATGAACCCTTTTGACACATTCAAACACTCAAGTATTTGAAGGTGTCCTAGGAGCTCTTAAAACATACTCGAGCATTCCAATGTGTCAAAAGGGGTCATGGGGACTCCCTAGGGGTCCTAGTAATCCTTATCATGTGTTAGGACCCCTAGGGAGTCCCCATGACCCCTTTTGACACTTTGGAACACTCAAGTGTGTCCAAAGGGGTCCTAAGACCCCTTAAGACACACTTGAGCCTTCCAATGTATCAAAAGGGGTCATGAGGACTCCCTAGGGATCCTAGTATGACTTATCATGCATTAGGACCCCTAGGAAGTTCCCATGACCCCTTTTGACACTTTGGAATGCTCAAGTGTGTCTGAAGGGGTCCTAAGACACCTTAAGACACACTTGAGTGTTCCAATGTGTCAAAAGCATTCATGGGGACTCCCTATGGGTCCTAGTATGCCTTATCATGTGTTAGGACCCCTAGGGAGTCCCCATGACCCCTTTTAGCACATTGGAATGCTCAAGTGTGTTCGAAGGGCTCCTAAGACCCCTTAAGACACACTTGAGTGTTCTAATATGTCAAAAGGGGTCATGGGGACTCCCTAGGGGTCCTAGTATTCCTTATCACATGTTAGGACCCCTAGGGAGTCCCCATGACCCCTTTTGACACATTGGAATGCTCAAGTGTGTCTTAAGGGGTCCTACGACCCCTTAAGACACATTGGAGTGTTCCAATGTGTCAAAAGGGGTCACGGGGAGTCCCTAGGGGTCCTGGTATGCCTTATCACATGTTAGGACCCCTAGGAAGTCCTGATGACCCCTTTTAACACATTGGAATGCTCAAGTGTGTCTTAAGGTGTCCTACGACCCCTTCAGACACACTTGAGTGTTCCAATATGTCAAAATGGGTCATGGGGACTCCCTCGGGGTCCTAATTCATGACAAGGCGTACTAGGACCCCTAGGGACTCCCCATTACCCCTTTTGACACATCAAACCATCTACTCCATGAGCTCCGATTGGCCAGGTAAATGCCAGTGACAACCCCGTTCTACCCATAGACTCACCGGAATGCTCGTGACCACGGTCGACCCAAGTGAACCCAAGGTGCACTAAGCATGATTTCGTAGGGATCTTCTGGGTCTCGTATCTTAGACTTCATGATAGGTATCAACAAATTTTTAGGTGCTACAGGATCATGTTTTTAAGTTCCACAATAACCTCTCTCATTTTTGGGTGATTCCACTTCGTTTGCATTTGGCAAGTCAATCTTACTCGATGCCAAAACTTGCAATGAGGGTCAGTTGAAAGTGGCTCAGCAGTGTATCTTTCAAACTGTCTGACCTGGAATCGAACCGTCTACTCCATCAGCTTCGATTGGTTGGGTAAATGCCAATGAAAACCCCATTCTTCCCATAGAGTCACCAGAACGCTCGAGACCATGCTCGACCCAAGTGACCCCAAGGTGCACTAAGCACAATTGCGAAGCGATCTTCTGAGGCTTGTATCTTGGACTTCGTGAGAGTTATCAACAAATCATTAGGTGCTATGAGATTTTGTTTTCAAGGTCTACAATAACCTCTCTCAATTTTGGGTGATTCGACTTCATTTGCATTTGGCAAGGCGATCTCAGTCGATGCCAAAACTTGCAGTGAGGGTCAGTTGAAAGTGGCTTAGTAATGTATCTTTCAAACCGTCTGACCTAGCATCAAACCATTTGCTCCATCAGCTCTAGTTGGTTAGATAAACACCAGTGACAACCCCATTTTTCCCACAGAGTCACCGGAACGCTCGCGACCACGCTTGACCCAAGTGACCTCAAGGTGCACTAAGCACGATTGGGCAGCGATCTTTTAGGGCTCATATTTTAGACTTCATGAGAGGTATCGACAAATCATTAGGTGCTATGGGATCATGTTTTCAAGGTCTACAATAACCTCTCTCAATTTTGGGCGATTTGACTTCATTTGCATTTGGCAAGGTGATCTCAGTCGATGCCAAAACTTGCAGTGAGGGTCAGTTGAAAGTGGCTCAGCAACATATCTTTCAAACCATCTGCCTTGGCATCGAACCATCTACTCCATTCACTCTGATTGGCCAGGTAAACACCAGTGACAACCCCATTCTGCCCACAGAGTCACCGGAACGCTTGCAACCACGCTCGACCCAAGTGACCCCTGTATGCACCCTAAAATGGTCGCCTAGACTTTGGGCCCCATTTATTTGATTTATCAATCCTGAATCATTTTTATCAATAATCAATATTTTCAACATTATTAATTTCTTGATCAAGTCTTAATTTTGATCATATATTGGATTTTTATCCTTGGGCTAACCATTTATCCTAAGTCTTTATTTAATTAGAAGGAATATTTCCTCCCCTTTTGATTAAATAAAAAGCCCCACTTTTCCTCTTATCCTAAGTTGCACAAATAAAACATTATTCTTATTTCACAAAAAGGAAAAAAGTACTTTTTGTCTCACATGAGGCTCAAAAGTCAACACTTCACTCTCATTGGAGGATACTTGTGCACATGGATTGCTCCTCTTTCAACCTCCACCGCTAATTAAGACTTTTGCCTCTTAATCTCAATGGTCCATTCCTTTGCATTTCTTATAAAAGGAAAGCTCTCTCCTCCATTTTCAGATCATGTTTTGAATACTAATCTTATGCTACAAGAATTCTTGGAGACTTTTTGGAGCTTTTGGAAACCTTATTGTTCTTAGTCTTTCATTCTTGCATTTTAGCTTTCATGGCATCTAGTTTAGTTTCCTTTGATGCAATAGATTTAACTCACATAGCTTAATAGGAGGGATTTGTAACACTTGTTCTTTCCATTTCATAGCTTAGTTGCATTGCATTTTCATTTCCATAGACTAGTTTGCATTGTATTTTCATAGTGATTCTTGAGGATATTGGCACTCTTGCCCTTGTCCTCATTCGAATCTCTCATTGTGTGGTTGACTAGCAAGGTCATAAGCTTGTAGCTCTAGCTGAGAGCAAACACATCATAGTCCCTTGCAACTCCATGCATAGAGAACTATGAGCCACTTTGTGAGGCCTCATTCTTGAGCAACCTTGCATGTAATGGTTCATAGAAGTGCACCTTTTCAGTGTGTACAACCCCAAGGTGCACTAAGCACGATTGGGCAGTGATCTTCCGGGGCTGGTGCAGGGTACCCTCCACTAGTAGGAATTTGAATTGCATTGTTATGTTTGTAATAAATAAGATGCATCTAAATAGATCATCCTAATTTTGGTTTGGAATCCCTAATGTGTTATCAAGGATCTTTTGGCAATGTTATAAGCCTAAGATACCTTAGGTCATGGGGTTCACCTAGTTAGTGATAATTTGCTAGGTTAGGCTAATGGAGTTTAAAGGTTGATTTTAGATTATTTTCACTTGAAAAATCATGTTGATAGGTTTTTATCTCAAAAATAAATCATAAACTCTATCGAGTTCATAAAATGGCATATTTTGCAAAATTGCAAAAATGCAATAAAAGTTGTTGTTGCAACTTTCTAAAATTTCTCGAGAGATTGGAATTGGAAACCCAAGATTCAAATGGGTTCTCCAATCGATAGACCTTCATTTTGAACATTATATATGCTCATCACTTCAAACCATAATGGTAAGAAGTTGATTTTTGTAAACTGATGCCATAAAGGAGGAATACAAACCATTTTTGAGCCATTTCTCAGAGTTGTACGGGTGTGTACGGACTTACAGGGTCATGATTTGAATGTGGGAATATTTTATTACATGTTAGTGAAAATTTTCATTGATTTGAAGAAGTTTTAGTTTCATTTGTTAAAGTTATTTCAATTCTTTTCAAAACAATCCAGGAAGTAAGCTTTTCTAGGGCCCTGAACACTAATGGATTCCTAACTTGCATTCTAGCTGTGGGTTTAACCCAAGAATTTGGAAAATGAAAGTTAGGTCTATGTATCAATTGATTCTAAAGGCTCATGTAGTGGCTTGAAGGGAAAGGCTTTCATGCATCAGGCCCTAGTCTGAATTTTTGAGAGGATTCAGTCTAGAAAGTAGAAGAAAGTTGTAAAGAAGTGCATAGAATAGATAAGTGAGTGAAGTAAAGGTGGTTTTGAGTCATTTGGGGTTGGAGAAGAATATATGAAGCACTGTACTAGTTCCATGAACGCTATACCTCATACTTGCTTTGTAAACCAAGCTTAATTAGGCTAATTAGGTCTGTGTCCAAGGTGGGTGTTAGGTGGTGCTGGAGTGGAGTTGGAAGGCAAGGATTTGGGATCTTAAATAACTTCCAAATGGGTGTCTAAAAATACCCTAATTGTATCAAGATACTCAGTTGTACAAAAGTTAGAGTAGAAAACCTCTATTGAGAAGGCTACAAGGAAATTAGCGTGCAGGTCTAGTTTGCCATGGTACGATTTTGGTGGGAATAAAAAAAGTGTTATTTTAGAGGCCTTAGGTCATATGAGGACCATCTAAATGCTTGGGAGTGGTCAGGAAGTCCACTGGTGAAGAGTTCTATCAATAAGTTAGTTTTAGGCCTAGTGTCCCTAAAGCCAAAAAGGCATTGAAGTTTGATTGAGTGTGTAACTTTGCAAAGGGAGTTTATTGGGATATAAATACATTTTTTTGGTTGTGTTATACCATCAAAAGAGTTTGGGATTACCCTTAAGCCTTTGTGGTTGGTTGGTGAGTTGTGGGAGGTAGTAGAAGGGCACTCCACTTTCTTGCTGTAACCTCTACATTAGGAGCTCGTATATGTAAACTATTTGACAGAATGCCTGTAAGTAGAGCATGACATATGGAATTATAGATAGGAGCAGTAGAACTAGTAAAAGGTATCCAAAAATGAAGTTTCCAAAGCTTTGTTCGGTTAGACTGGTCGATGACAATGAGAATTGGTTTTGCACATCGACAGTATTGGCATTCGAGAACATGATAATCTATAACGCAATTTCAATATTAAGACATTATCATTTCCTAAGAATGCCCCAACACCAAATGTCAAGGAGGACCTAACATCTTCCCTGATGGACAGAACCTTGTTTCATGCTCGGTTGTTGGATTCATAGAGGTCTGGGACTATATCAGTGGGAAACTTAAGAGCGATTTTCAATACCAAGCTGATGATGCCTTCATGATGCATGATAATGCAGTTCTTTGTGTTGACATTAGTCATGATTCAGAGATGTTGGCTTCAGGTTTACAAGGTGGGAAAATTGAGGAGGACGTGCTCGCAATTAAATCCCAATATACGTATGTATGATGGCTTTGACAAAATGTTTCTTGGTGTCACTTGCATGAAGTGGTATGTGTGTGGAGAGCCATAAATGACACGCTCTAGTTATAGCACCAAGCATCCAATCAAAACACAGAGGCATTAACACTTGTGTTGCAATAAGATCCAGATGACACTATTCTATAGGAATAGATCCATTTTGAAAGATGTAGAGTGCCAAGTAACATGGACTTTCATAACAAAATATTACTAAGGCACTCACAAAGGGAGACTTTAATGTATTCGAGAAAGAAGATGTGGATAGACACATCCTCAAGAATTAGTTATTATAACAGGAAAGAAAATGACCGAAAGGGGAAAATAAATAAGGCTCGTAGAGGAGATTTTGGGGGTTCTGAATTCTGCCTGATCCGAGAGACTTTGTGCTAGGGGAGGGATAGATTAGGATTTTTATTGTAATGCAAGGAAAGAGGGATTTTATTTTTAGATAATGATTAATGTATAGGAACAACAGAATCTTTGTTGTTTTGCTGTGTTCAAAGAAGGATATGTTAGCATATTAAAACTTTGATTTTAGATGCTCACTTTATGATTGATATTCATCTTTGAATGATATTGGTTTCTTTTGAATGCGTATCTGTTATGTCTGATCATTAGCATGATCATTTGTGGACTTTGTGCTATAGTTTTTCATGTATTTGGAAAGAACCATTTGTCTTTCTCTCTTAGTTTCTTTTTGTAATGCATTGTTTAGGCAAATGAAATTTGTAGTGTTTACTGTCCTTTTCTTTTCAGTAAATTAGTCCTTTCGCATCTATCTCATGTTTACAAATAGATGTTTGTAAGCCTTTATTGCTTTCAGGTTAAAAGCATTATCATTTATAGTTTAGTTGATTCATTGTAAATCCTACACGGGGAGCTGTACCTGGATAATTCAAAGGGCGCTTACACTTCTCAATAGAAAAGTGACCCAACTGTTGGTGTTGGTTGAGTCTTTTTGTTTGGGCTTTAAGGGTCATTTTGTAAGCATTTCTTTGGAAGACAAATCTGTTCACCAACAAGAAGTTAAACCTCAAACATAATAAGCTCCATGAACAGGGTATTCCAGAGTAAAGAAAAACAAATGTAACTTCAACAAGATATAATTTAAATCATAATGATAATCATAGTCAAGATATAACTTCACCATTCATTTCCATAAACATGAATAATAAATATGCATATACAAAAGATGACGCAAATATAACATATAAATGAACATGTTCTATATATGTATCAAATGTATCAAAAGTATGTCCATATACAAATATGGCACATGCCATTTCAAAATGTCTACAAAATCAATGTTTTAAGGTGTACAATGTGGCATATATGCCATCTCAAAATTTGTCAAGTGTCATCTCTAAATGACCACAAAACTAAAACTACATCCTATGCTGCGGGGGGATCATCAAAATGTAGCCTCTTTGAAGAAGTGTTGGGCTCTGATTGATCCTGCATAAAAAATGAGTTCAAACCAAAGTTAGATTGCTTACTTTATATGATTTGTACATACATACATACATACATACATATGTATGTATGTATGTATGTATGTATGTATATATAATTCATAATTTTCAAACACTAATTTAATTAAAATTATAACTGAATACAAATATTTGTACCTGGTCTCTCGATTGCCTACCATGAGCAAGTGTCCTAGCATAAGTCCTGGGTAGCGAATGGACCATGCCAGCAATACCAACTCTGACCTATAAATATATATTTGCAATAATGAGATTAGTAGAGTAGTGCAACATAGAGTAATAAATCTACAAAATAGGATGATAGCATAATATAATTACAAATTGATTGAACTAAAATTAAAACTTACATCTGGTGATCCCTCCTCTAGAATAGTGGGCTGGGTCAACAAAGAAACAAAGGATTCTCGTGGGCCCTCCCTCACAGTCGGAGTAACCTATGAGAGTAAAAAGATTGTCAATTATATATCAATGTACTTCATCATAGCAAACCTGGTTACAAAATACAAATAACAATATGTAAAAGTCCATGTACAATAGGGCTATCACTCCAAATCGAGACACTTGTAACCCTACGCTGTCGAACCGGTGTTGAGACATCATCAATAGCCACACCCTATACAATAAAGTGCAAGTAAAATATGTATTACTACACACAAGTGGCATACATATGCATGCATAATTAATCTTAAACAATTAACTACCTTTCCTTTGTCGACACCTGATGAAGGAACCCTCTCATGCCCCCCACTGACATCAGTTGTAGCCTGCAAGAACACAATAAGATGACAATATATATTAGTAAATGTATGAATTTTATTGCTCTAATTGATAGAGATTTAAGCATGTACACCAAATGATATAAAAAAAAACTAATGGGTACATAATTTATAATATACCGTATAGTCATCAAGGCCAAATGAAATGGCCGAAAGTGTGGACTCATCCACCTGTCTCACCTCCTCTTGTGTCATCGACTGAACATAAATGAAAAATATATATATACATAAGTACATGCAATCATTAAAACTAATCTAAATAAATAAATTATTTTTAAATTAAATAAGTCATGTGACAAATTTATTTATAATGTTTACTCTTACCATATCAACAAGAGTCAATGGCTCTGCCTGCACCTCCTAAGCACTCTCATGAGATGTAGATGCTCCATGAGGTGTTGCAGCCTCTACAACTGCGTCTCCTGTATCTCCCTCATCAATATAATGAAACTGATATATATCAGAATTAGTAAGCGGTCTGAGGCACATATGCCTGCATGTAATGCACATATGGGGCTTGCATACATGTGAACTTCGATGAGCTGTCGATGTGCCAGAAGCATCCAAAGGAGGCAACACTGACCTGGTCTGAGTGATCAACTGATCACTCAGTAAATGAATGGCCCTAATAGTCTGTGAGGCAGCCTCTGCAATGATATTAGGATGCTGCACTGGAGGAGGGGGTGCAATATCAATGGGGGGACAAAGGTAGTGGCCTTTCGGCGCTGGGAAGATGGCCTAGTTTGAGGAGCTCCTTTGCCTACGCCCATGTTGGGCCTCATACTCCAATAATCAACATGGTGACCAAGCACAAACTCAGCATACAATTTTTTAAGGAAATAAAATGGGACCTCCAAATTTCTATGGGGTGGTTTATCAAAAACCATCCACCAGCGATCCCAAAAGTTTGTGTGCATTGCTTCATTTGTGCACCATTTTATTGATAATTTGGGCTTTTTCGGGTCAACTAGTATTCCAATTTTAGGATCGACAAAAAGGGTGGCTATATCTTCCTTACTTATATTAAGGGCCGCAATCCCATCATGGTCAAGCCCGTCATCAAATTGGGCATGCATATCATCACGCCACTGAAGAGTAACATTATGTTGTTGTGTGAGTGTGTCAATGTTTCCAACAATTGTATTTAGTGTGGCAAGCATGGGACCTAATGTAGGTATATTTTGATACGTGTTTTGGAAACCCTGTATTGTGTTCAAATTTTCTTGTATCAAATCTTGTAAAAATGGAGGCTTTTGAAGCGGGGGATTGTTTTGGGGATCATTATTTGGTGCAAGAGGGTTATTTTCTTCATTGTTGTCAGCCATGTCCGATTAAATTAAAAAAAATCTAAATTTCAATCTAATTTCATATATTATTACAAATATAAATACAAAATCCTATTTAAAAAAAAATGGTTACATTTAGCATGAAAATGAAATAAATTAATAAAAATCATATAAATAACTACTTACTGAATATGCTTGGACTTGAATTTTTTGTTTCTAATATTAGGTATCCGAAAATATATTGGGTATCTGAAAATCACAGAAAGAACTTAAGAAAATCGTGCAAGGAAATGAGGAAAAGGGCTCGTGGGTTTTGGATTTATGCCATAGTTATCGGGTACCTGATATTATCGGGTACCCAATTAGCCCTGTGCTTTGGTGGCAGGTTTTCCCAGGTGTACTGGCACCCAGGCCTACTAAAAAGTCAACAAGCACTTTCATGCGCTTTTGGACGAGTGAAAAGTGAATTTTTTTCACATCACCACTTTTTGGGCCCTCATGATCTTGCACATACCCAATTTGAAGATTGGAAAATACTATGATAAGGTGTTATGTGATATCATTCCTATAGATTGTTGTCATATTTTGTTGGGTAGACCTTGACAATATGATAGACATGCTATATATGATGGGAGATTGCATAAGTATACTATTTTGGATGATGGAAAGATACAAATCTTGTTACCTTTGATGGAAGAACTTGTTAGTAATGTTTGCACATCTGTGAAAGTTTTCTTGATGGAAGGAAGAAAATTTGTTAAGGATTTAAAGAGAAATGATGTATGTTTTGTTATGATTTATAACAAACCGAGTAAGAAAATAGAGGATAATGTCCCTGAGGTGATTGATAAGTTACTCACCGAGTACAGTGAAATCATTTCTGATAATGTACCTGATGGTTTTCTACCGAAAAGAATCATTGATCATTGTATGGATCTAATCCCTAGAGCTAGTTTACCGAATAAGGCACCTCATCAGTTGACACCTACTGAGAATCAGGAATTGAACCTATCGGTTCAAGAGTTGCTAGAGAAAGGTTTGATTAGAGAAAGTTTGATTCCTTGTGCAGTACCTGTAGTATTGGTACCTAAGAAGAATGGATAATGGTGAATGTGTACTGATTCCATAGAAATCAATAAGATAACAGTGAAGTATAGGTTTCCTATACCGAGAATGGATGATATAATGGATAGTTTGACTAGAGAAAAGTATTTTACCAAGATTGATTTGAAAAGTGGATATCATCAGATCAAAATCAAAGAAGCTGATGAATGGAAAACTTCTTTCAAGACAAAAGAAGGTTTGTATGAGTGGTTGGTTATGCCTTTTGGTTTAACTAATGCATCGAGTACTTTTATGAGGTTGATGAATGAAGTTTTGAAAAAATTCTTGGATAAGTTTGTGATTGTATATCTTGATGATATTTTGATATTTAGTAAGACCAGAGAAGAACATTTGTTGCATGTTACACAAGTTTTGCAGAGATTGAAAGAAGAAAAGTTTCTGATAAATCTGAAAAAGTGTTCATTCATGAAAGAGGAGATTGTGTATTTGGGATTTGTGATTTCAGCTGATGGTTTGAAAATGGATCCTAAAAAGGTTGAATCTATTTTGAATTGGCCTACACCTATGAATGCTAGTGAGGTAAGATCATTTCATGGTTTGGCAAGTTTTTACCGAAAGTTCATTAGAAATTTTAGTTCAATTTGTAATGCTATGATTGAGACTATGAGAGGAGACAAAAGAGAATTCAAGTCGACACATGGAGCTAATAAAAGTTTTTAGACTCTATAACAGAGGGTTGTTGAATTTCTTGTTTTGGCATTACCTAATTTCAATAAGGTATTTCAAGTGGAATGTGATGCAAGTGGAAGTGCAATTGGAGCTTTGTTGATTCAAGAAGGTAAACATGTTGCTTTCTTTAGTGAAAAGTTGAATGATGCAAAAAGGAAATATTATGTGTATGATCAAGAATTCTATGCTATTGTTCAAGCACTAAAGAAATGGAGACATTATTTGATATCGAGTGAATTTGTGTTGTATACCAATCATAAGGCTTTACAGTATTTGGGTAGTCTGAATAAGTTGAATCAGAGACATATGAAATGGGTTGAGTATTTGCAGAGCTATACATTTGTGATAAAGCATAAGAGTGAGTCACTAATCAAGTTGTTGATGCATTGAGTAGAAGGAGATCTTTGATGACCGAGATGAAAATTGGAATTTTAGGCTTTGATGAAATGAGAGATTCTTATGAATTTGATCCTGATTTTTCTGAGCCATGGAGAAAGTGCAGAGCACCTATTCAAGATCAACAAAGTACTAAATGGGATGAATATTTTATGCAAGGAGGTATGTTGTCTAAAGGTATTTAGTTGTGTATACCGAGAGGACCTATGAGAACTAATTTGATAAAAGAGAAAAATAGTGGTGGTTTGGATGGACATTTTGGTGTTGATAAGACATGGAGTTTGCTTAAGGAGAAATACGTTTGGCCTCAGTTGTATAAAGATGTTCAGAAATTTGTGAAAAGTTGTGGAGTTTGTCAAGTTGCAAAAGGAGTTAGTCATAATACTGGATTGTATACACCGATTGATGTACCTAAGAAACCTTGGATTGACATCAGTATGGATTTTGTTCTTGGCTTACCGAAGACAGTAAGAGGTAATGATTCTATATTTGTGGTTGTGGATAGATTTTCTAAAATGGCACATTTTATACCTTGTAGAAAGACATCAGATGCAGTACATGTAGCAGATCTTTTCTTTAAGGAAATTGTCAAATTGCATGGATTATCGAGGAGTATTATCTTTGATCAAGACAGTAAATTTGTTGGATACTTTTGGAAGACTCTTTGGAGAAAGTTGGGTGCCGAGTTGATATATAGTTCTACATTTCACCCACAAACTGATGGACAGACAGAGGTTGTGAACAAAAGCTTGGGAAATCTTTTGAGATGTTTAGTTGGAGACATGCCAGGTAATTGGGATTTTGTGTTGGCACAAGTAGAGTTTGCATACAATAATTCAGTAAATATGAGTGTAGACTATGATTTTGAACCTGTTACCTGTCTTGAAAGGCTGAAACATTCAAACATTAGACTAATCTAACATATTCATGAACTAAAAAAATAGCATAAGACATGAAAACAAAACCAAAGCCACCTCAAGATTGTTGCTAAAAAAACAAGTGCTATAGAGCAAATGTTTGATTCGCTTCAATTAGAGGGATGTGGGTGTGCTCTCTAAGCACTTGGAGCATATTCTAATGCATACTAAGATTGATTTTAGACCAAATATAGGTGTGATATGATGCTATATGCTATGCAAAACAATAAAAGAAACTATGTTAATCCATTATTGCTAAGCTATGATGTTCTTTAAGAAAGCTTGAAGATGATAAAAAGAAACTAACAATTAGTATTGCTTATGCTAAGTCTAGAGCTAAATGGACATGATAACAATGCATAAAATGAAAGGTGAATAGATATTTTGCTCTTGGAAATGAGGACTATTTATAGACTTTTGGGAGGATGAATGAGTGGCTAGGATCAAAATCCTTAAGAGAGGCCAAGATTCATTCAAAGGGGAGCACATGGATTGTGCTAGTTCAAGGCCACCTCCTTGTGACAAGTGTCACAAGGGCATTGGGTTGAAAGATGGGAGGAATGTGCACAATTTGGGAAATGTGCCTAAGGTCAAAGGGTGTAAGAAAGGGGTGAGGGGCTTCTTAAATGCATCATAAATGCATGTAAGAGGGATAAGGAGGCTTTAAATGCACTTAATGCATGTAAGAGAAGCCTCTAGAAGTTTGTTGACTTTGGGTCAAGCTTAGGAGTTGGCTAACCTTGTTTAGGGAATGTGACAAGGTTAGGGGGAGGATTAGGATTAGGATTAGGGGATTTTAGGATTAGGATGGGTGAAGAGGTTGGGTTGAGAAGATTCTAGAAGAGTCTAAAATTCTCCTTGGTTTTATGGAATAAAAGTTTATTCATTCCAAAAGCTAAAGTTTGGGAAAATTTATTGAAATATTTTCAATAAATATGAAAATTAAATATTTAATCTTAATTAAATATTTTGAGTTGAGATTAGGGTTAGAAAAGGTGGGATTAGCCTTTTAATCGAAATTAAGAAGGGATTAGAAGATTTTGGAAGAGGTTAGTGGTTTTAGGAAAAAAGGCTAACTTTTAGTCAAAAAATAAATTAATTATTTTTTGGGGGATTTTTGGTCAATTTATTAATTAAAATAATTAATAAATAGGGGATTAATGTTTAAATAAGATTTAAACATTTTTGGGAGGGATTTCTTAATTAAATATTTTTAATTAAGATAAAAGGATTTAATGACATAAAAAATAAATTAATTAATTAAATAAATAATTAATTAATAAATGATGATGTCATCAGGGATTTTTCAGAAAATAAAAATAATTTATTTTCTAAAGGATTTTTAGGTGTACATTTTGCCCCTCTTTGATGCGATGTCGCAAGTGGCATGGCGTCAAAGACAAGAAAATAAGATGCCCAAGGCTAGAATTTAGAGGAATAAGGGATTGTGCCCCCTCGAGAAAATAACGCAAGGAGCAAACATTGTGAAATTTTCTCGAAAGGAAACAGAGAAGGAAGGACCTAGGAAGAAGGGGAGATAAATAACCAAGCTTCCAAGAGCAAAGATGAGTGAATGCAAGATGAGATGGAATGCAAAATGCAGGATGCAGCTACATGAGGATGCAAGATTAATCTATATGATGCAGGATGCAGGGGAGATGGGGAAGCTCCAAGTGCAAATGTGGAGAGCACAACCTAGTTTAATATAGCAATGCTAGAGACCTGCCAAGGATACTGGGATCACGAGGCCTTGTCACCAGTGTTGCATAGGACTGACGTGAAAAAGACACGCAGGGTTGCCCCAGCATCACACATGAAGTGCAGAAGCGACATGGTGAAACCGATGCTGAAGGAACCACAAACACACAACTGACTCACAGGCAGAAGCAAAAGATCAAAAGACCTTGCCCCAGATTATCCGCACACGCAGCACACCATGATATAAAGGATCATGGTGACGTTGAGTAGAGAACAATGAGAGGCTGTAAAATATTAACAAGACCCAAAGGACAAAATCCAAGGTCAAAATGAAAACTCCAAAAAGACATCCTTTGCCAAGGAGAGAGATTTGATGTGATTGATGGTGGGAAGATTGGTCGGACAGGAGGAGATATATCCTCAAGGACCAGGATGGAAGATTAGGTCAGACAGGAGGAACGATATATCCTCAAGGACCCATGGGTTGGTGAGAGAATAAGTGTAGTTGTTCGCTGGCAAAAGCTGAAGTTCAAGGAATAATCAGGATGAGCAAGGATAAGTCGACAATTGATGTTGCTGAAGCACAAGGCCCGAGTGGGACTAAAAGTTTTCTGAGGCTGGGGATGGGATAAGATATTTGATCAAATGCTGCTGCAGGATGGACAAAGGTTATGTACAACAAGGAGGAACGATATGCACAAGGGATATGTACAGAAGCTCAGGATTGGGGATAGGAAGATCACACTCGGCGGGACTCTCACTAGGACGGAGACAAGAAGGATATTTACAGAAAGGATTGCGCTGTATAGGAAAGGGATAAGGATATGGTACAAGATATGGTACAAAGCTTTGGAATAGGATATGGATTGCAGATGGGTTGGAGGAAGATGGAAGCCGAATGCTTGGAGGATAGGGGAGATGGAACTGTTGGGAGATCTGTTATGGATGGAGGAAGAGGACGGTAGCTGAAAGGACAACTGAATAGATAAATAGCCCAGTTTACTATGTTGGCGCCTGTTTACCAGGTTTTCACCAACATACTTGTCCAAGGCGCTTGAATTGCCAAGTTTTCACCGTTTGGACGATCATTTTCTCTTTCTCTTTTCTTTTTTGCTTTTTTTTTGCTTTTTTGAATGTTTTTGGATTTTCTGATATATGCAGGATCAGGTTCAGGCATAGAACCTCTTCAGATGGATGATGTTGATAGGATCATTCAAGGGCTCACCTTCTGGTGTTGATAGCTGATAGGCTCCTGAGCCGAAGGATGCGGTGACAACATAGGGGCCCAACTAAGTAGGCTCAAACTTGCCTTTCTTTTCTCTATTTTCTAGGACCTTCTGATTTTCTTTAAGGACCATGTCACCGACCTGGAATTGTCTAGGATGGACCTTTTTGTTATAACTCCTTTTGAGTCGATTTTGGTATGCCACCAGGTGATCATATGCTTGTTGTCTCTTTTCATCTAACAGGTCTAGCTGTGTGAGACGGGCTACACGATAATCTTCATCAGTGGTGTAGTTCTTCATGGAGACTCGCAATGAGGGGAGCTCAACCTCGATCGGTAGAACAGCTTCAGCACCATATACAAGGGAGTATGGGGTGGTGCCTGTGGGAGTGCGATAAGAAGTGCGGTAGGCCCAAAGGGCGGGATTGATTTGGAGGTGCCAATCATGACCAGAATCATTGACAACCTTCTTGAGGATTTTCAAGATAGTTTTGTTAGTTGCCTCAGCTTGGCCATTTCCTTGAGGGAAATATGGACTGGAGAAACGGTGATGGATGTGGAGTCTGGCACATAGATCATCCACATGCTGGTTTTCAAAAGGTGTGCCATGGTTTGTGAAGATGGTAGATGGTATGCCGAAGCGACAAATGATATGATAGAGGATGAACTTGGATATTTGGATGCCAGTAGTAAGGGTGAGTGGAATCGCTTCAACCCATTTGGTAAAGTACTCTGTGGCTGTTATGATATACTTGTGTCCATCTGAAAAGAGGGGGGTGATCAAGCCAACGAGGTCGAGGCCCCAACATGAAAAAGGCCATGGTGGTGCAATAGGCTGTAGATCTTGTGCTGGTGCATGTATCAAATTGGCATGCTGTTGACATGGGAGACATTTCTTGACAAAATCACATGCATCATGTTCCATTGTTGGCCAATAATATCCAACTCTAAGCAGCTACTTTGCTAGAACCATGCCACTCGTGTGGGCACCGCAAATTCCAGCGTGAACTTCTTGTAAGGCCAGGATGGCCTCGTTTGAATCTAAACATCTAGATAGGACATTGTGATACCCACGACGATATAGGGTGTTGGCTACAAGAGTGTAGCGGGAAGCTCTGCGAATAAGGTTTTGGCGTTGGTTATTGGTGAGATGGGGAGATATGATACCATTTTTTAGATATGCATGGATGTCGTGGTACCATGGGGATTGGGGACCAACCAAGACACATACCATTTCTGCATCAACGTTCTCATAAGCTGGCGTATGTAGCTGCTCGACTAGGAATTAATATTGTGATGCGTCGCGTGGGATTTCTAACAAGGATCCAATGGTTGCCATTGCGTCCGCTGCTTTGTTCTGAAGTCTTGGGATCTGTGTGAACTGTAGATGTAGGAAATGCTCTTGCAGTTTGTCCACCAGCTCTTTGTAAGGTAGCAACTTGTCATCCTTTGTTTGATATTCATCTAGGACTTGTTTGATAATCAGCTGTGAATCTCCAAATACTTGTAATTCTATGATATTCCACTGAATGGCTGTTCTGAGACCTAAGATGAGTGCCTCATATTCTGCAATGTTGTTGGTACATGGGAATCCCAATTTGAATGATTTTGGGATGTAGTCACCTTGAGGTGTGACAAATAGGATTCCTGCCCCTGATCCATGTGATGTGTAGGAGCCATCAAAGTATAGTTTCCACATGGGCTGCTCTTCAATCATGCATAAGTGTTCATCAGGGAATTCCATGATTAGTGGATAGGCATCCACCAGTGGTGCTTCTGCTAGTTGATCGGCAATGACTTGCCCTTTGATTGCTTTGCGATCAATATACTGGATGTCAAACTCACTGAGTATCATGACCCATTTTGCCATACGGCCTGTGAGAGTTGTCTTTGATAGTAGATATTTGAGGGGGTCCACCTTTGAAATGAGCTTGATTGTGTGACTGAGCATGTAATGTCTAAGCTTTTGAGTGGTAAAGACCACTGCAAGGCATGCTTTTTCCATAGGTGAATAATTAAGCTCATATCCGACAAGAGTGCGACTGATGTAATAGATGGCTCTCTCCTTGTTGTCATCATCATGCTGAGCTAAGAGTGCCCCCAGTGCTGTAGTGGTTGCCGAGATGTAGAGTATGAGAGGGCGTCCTGGAATTGGTGGTACTAGGATTGGAGAATTGGCAAGATACTCCTTGATCTTATCAAAGCTTCTTTGACATATGGGATCCCATTTGAAGCTTGTGTCTTTGCATAGGAGATGCGTAAAAGGTTGGCACTTGTCTGCTAACTGAGAAATGAACCGACGCACTGATTGAAGCTTTCCTTGTAGGCTTCTGAGCTGTTTGAGTGTTCTTGGTGGAGGCATCTCTGTTATTGCTTTGACCTTCTTGGGGTCTATCTCTATGCCTCATCGCGATACTATGAAACCTAGGAGCTTTCCAGATGTAACACCAAAGACACATTTCTTTGGATTAAGCTTTAAGCCATAATGATTCAGACGATCAAACACACGCTCTAAGATGTTGAGGTGTTCATCCCTTATTTTGGATTTTGCAAGGATATCATCCACATAGTCTTCAAGGATCTTGTGGATCATGTCATGGAAGATCACTGTCATTGCTCGCTGATATGTTGCTCTTGCATTCTTTAGCCCAAAGGGCATCATATTGTAGCAGAAGGTACCCCATGGGGTTGTGAATGCTGTTATATGTTGATCTGCTTCTGCTATATGAATCTGGTTGTAACCGGAAAAGCCATCCATGAGTGATAGCATTTCGTGACCCGCTGTGAGGTCTACAAGCATGTCTATGTTTGGCAATGGGAAATCATCCTTAGGGCATGCCTTGTTCAAGTCCCTGAAATCAGTACAGATTCTGATGTCGCCAGAAGGCTTTGTGACTGGCACCATGTTAGAGATCCATTCTGAGTAGTCAATTGCTCTGATGATTTTTGCTTGAAGGAGCTTCTCAAGCTCTGCTTTAACTAGTAATGCTACCTTTGGATGCATTTTCCTTAGCTTCTGCTTCACTGGCTTAACGTTTGGATCTACTGATAGATGATGAACAACAAGGTTTGGATCAAGCCCAGGCATGTGGGCGTATGACCATGCAAAGTTGACAACTGATTCCTTGAGCAAGGTGCTGAGAGCCATTTCTTCTCCTTCTGTTAGGTTGACTGCAATGTAGGTGATCCTTGGACATTCTTCTGTTCCCAAGTTGATTGGCTTGGTCTCTTCTATGATGATTGGAGATTGCTCTGGTCTATAATCTTGGATAGGGGGAAGAGGCAAGGCTTCATCTTCTAGCGCTTGAATTGCCAAGTTTTCACTAGAAGATACGCCCTTTATTTTTACTGTTTTGGAGTCAGAATGTGCCCCAGAAGGGTTTTCACATAAAGAATCATGATGTTCTTTTTCTTTATCATTTTTGCGACTAAAGCTTGCCTCTTCCCCAAAATATCCTTCTGGGTGAAGCTGATAGACAGAGGTTGATGTTGGATCTTGATTGCTTGCTGGACCTGATGCCCCCATGAATTCTAGAAGTGCTTGTGCGCTTTGGAACTCATCGATGTGTGCAATGCTTGGTTGGTCCCAATCTATGAGGTCGGGGTTTGTGAGGGGAAGATCTATGAGGTTAATGGAGAGTTGTTGGAGAACAGAAGTCCCCAGGAGGGTGTCGTCGGCAAAGATATCGTCATAGGATCGGATGTCTTTCTCTTCGGGGATGTCTTCGATTTCCACAAGGTCATCCTGGCTATTCGAAAAGTTCACGTTGGTCATGTTAGTGCCCTCAGTTGTGGTATTGGGCTCTTGTTCAAGCAGGCGAGAGGTATTAAAGCCAAGTCCTTGCTGTTCTGGATTCTAGGATGGTGTGATAGGAAATAAGTTTCCATCCTCTTGTGGTCCTAGACCACCACCTTGATAGTTATAGTGTTCTGTGACATTTTTGTAGGGGATTGGATATTTCTCTT
Organism: Chamaecyparis obtusa; assembly: GCA_027943335.1. Classification (NCBI taxonomy): domain Eukaryota; kingdom Viridiplantae; phylum Streptophyta; class Pinopsida; order Cupressales; family Cupressaceae; genus Chamaecyparis; species Chamaecyparis obtusa. Next base: position 188,660 of record BSBK01009158.1, read on the forward strand.
TGAAGTACTCAAGAAGTTGTGTGTCACGTGATGGGGGATCTTTGTATAACCATTTGTTAATATCTGGATCCATTTCTTTGTTGTTGATGGTACCATGAGAGTCAAAAGTCATGTTTCCGATTTGCTTGAGCTTATAATGTTCTTCAACAGGCTTGTTTTGACAACTTGGGCGCCCTTGAGTATGTGGATCACGTGGAAGAGCTCCTACAGCAAATGCATCACTGAGGCTGTATTCGCCACAACCCTGGTTGTTGATCTTGATGGATGATAAGGTGGAAGAGAGGATGGTCTCTGGATCACGATGGGATCGGGATGAGCTAGCAATAGAAGTACCAATATCGGTTCCAGGACAATGAGTAGAATGAGGGAAAGATGTTTCCATCGCAAGGCAGTATGCGAAGGGGTTAGGGTCAGCGTGGATGGTAACCTCAGTGCCTTGATGTGGAAACTTGATGCACTAATGGTAAGTAGATGGTACGGCCTTAATGGAATGGATCCATGGACGACCGAGGAGGATATTGAACGGTAGGTCAAGATCAACAACGTGGCAGAGAGTATCTTGCGTTGCTGGGCCTAGCTGGATAGGCAAAGTCATAGTACCTTCAGAGGTACGCTCCAAGTTATCATATGCTTTGATAGTGATTTGCTCATGTTGAATGTCGGCCTCCGTGAACCCGATCTTCTTGATGAATTTTAATGTGCACAAGTTGAGGGCTGAGCCATTATCCACTAGAACTCGTTTGATGGCGAAATCTCTGACCATGACAGCAATGCGGAGAGGGAGAGTATGGTCAGGAGCGACATCTGGTATATCAGATTCTTTGAAGGACAGGGCACATGCTGCTGATAGGTGTCCCACAAGAGTTTCAAACTGAGTTGTGTTAATGTCCGTGGGGACATGGCCTTCTTTTAGAACTTTGTCCAGGATCTCCTGATGGATGAGTGATGTGCGGAGCAAATCCAAGATAGATATTTGGGCTGGCATGTTCCCAAGATGCTCTATGATATTGTATTGTGCACTTGGTGCATTATGCTGTGTTGCGCGTGCATTTGATGATGGCCTGGTGTTAGACTGTGCTATGGATGCAGTAGATGTTGGCCTTGGAGGAGCAGCTGACCTCGGAGGAGCACCGGCAATAGTTATCCTACCACTGCGGGTAGTTGCAGCACATTGTCGATCCGGCCCTCTGACGTGGATGGTATTGATGGTGGGCTCATCTTGGATGGGCTCAACCTGAGTTATGCATCCGACATACTTGTCATAGTTGATGTAGGCCGCTGTGTGATCTTCTTGCTTGCCTTTGCCATGATTTTGGGGTTGATTGGCGTTGGCTTGATTCTTCCCGGTATCATGTTGAGGGAACACATTTTGATATATTTGCAAACCGGCGTTGGGTGAAGCTTGAGTTGGTGCATCGACCTGGATCTCCTTGCAATCAATGAGATCCTGGATGTAGTTCTTAAGCCGCATACACTTCAATGTTGTGTGCCCCTTCACACGATGGTAATCACAGTATTCATGTTCTTTATACCAATCAGACTTTGGTGCGTTGTCATCCTTCTGTGGGATGGGCGGATATGTGATCATATTTGCCTTGGCTAGCCGATAAAAGATCTGATCCAGAGGCTCACCCAAAGGTGTGAAAGTCCTCTTTGGATTGTTCTGATTGTTGGGTTTGTTCTGCCTTGGGGCAACGTTAACTGCGTTAACAGGATTGCCCTGACGTGCTGGCTGTTGCTGTTGGTATTGCTGCTGATACTGTTGCACGGGTGGTTGATGAGCTTGAGGAGGCTGCTGATAAATAGGTGCTTGATATGCGGGAGCTGGGGGTTGCTGATAGATGGGCGCTTGTGGCGGTTGGTATGTTTGAGCTGGTGTAGGACTAGCCACAACGAATTGTACATTTTTAGTGTCAGTGGCTCCATCTGTAACAACATTCTTGTTACGATTCCAGTAACGGGATTTATCATTGTTGGGTTTGTTCTTGGAATCATCCTTGAAGTGATGAATAGTGCCTTCGTCTAGGAGAGCTTTCTCGATGCCTATGCCTTTGCTCTTGATGTCTTGGTATGTCTGGAGACAGTTCATTCGCATGTGATGGGATAGCTTTGGATGCAGGTTATCAATGAAGATCTTTGTTAGATGCTTCTCTGGCGGCTGATATGATAACCTGGTTGTAAGATTCTGCCATCTTTGCAAGTATTTTGCAAGGCTTTCTCCGTCTTTCTGCTTTGAGTTGCATAGGTCTAGCAAGGACAACTCATTCTCCACATTATGGGCATAGTGTGTGATGAACTTCTCAGAGAGTTCAGCAAAGGTTTTTATTGTCCCATGTGGTATTTTGTAAAACCACTCAACAGCAGTTCCTCCCAAGCTTTTGGGAAACAAGCGCAGGAGATAGTTATCACTGTAAGCTACTTCTTGGCACGCCATGTAGAACTCTTTGATATGGTTTACTGGATCTCCTTTCCCCCGATACTTATCGAACTTGGGCATCTTAAAATGCTTGGGGAAAGGGATAGTTGCTATGGACCGATCGAAGGGATATGAGCACACCTCTTCGAACTTGTATGTTTTATTCTCTGTTCCACTTTGTAGCTCTTTTAGAGCATTTTTCATTGCTTCCCACTCAGCATTGAGTGGCGAGGGAACTGGGACTTCTGCTTGTGATGGAAGCTATGGAACTGGATATAGCGCTTGCTGTGGATAAATGGGTTGGAACTGATTCTGGGGCAATGGTTGCTGGGGATATTGCTAGTGTGGCATAGGGGGATATTGTGGTAAATGATATGGAACCGCTTGATGTTGTTGGGCTACTTGCTGTTGTTGAACTGGCGGTTGTTGTGGGACTACTTGCTGATATTGGACATTTGGAACTTCCTGTTGTAACTGATGGGTGGAAACTTGTTGTTGCTGGGGGATGATAGGGATTTGTTGCTGAGGTTGATAGCAAGAGACTTGCTGTTGTTGAGGAATGATGGGTGTTTGCTGAAAGGGGACATGTGGTTGCTGTGGGGGAGGCTGTTGGAATGATGCTGCTTGCGGGTACGATGGTGGTAGTTGTTGAGGTTGGCTTTGGTTTTGGCTGATATAAGCTGGGTGCATGCCTGCGTTGTTTAGAGGTGAAACAAATGTGGGGAAGCTAGAAGCAAAGGGTGATGGGGTAAGATAGCTGGGGAAAGTTGGCTGTTGAAGTGGTGGAACTTGCTGGAAAGTATTTGGGATTTGGGATGAATAGCTTGAAGCCGGCGGTGTTTGGGGTAATTGCTGCTGTGCTACTTGGGCGAAGGCAGTTTGTTGACTTGCAACCATAGATGTAGGGGATTGAGATGGGATCCCCCATGCCTTCATTTCTTCTTGTGTAAGGCCCCACTGAGAGCTTGTGTTAGGGTGCACTGCAGCGGATGATGGAATGGTAGGAGCAATGGGAGCTTGGGACACGAATGATGGTTGATATAAAGGAGCTTGTTGAGGTTGTGGTTGAGTGGATGCTTGTGAAGAGGAAAATGAAGGAAACACCCAAGAGAAAGATGAGGTTGGAATGGGGAGCGATTGCGCTAACCCTAAAGAAGAAGGTATAGGTGCTTGGGGGGTGAAGGGTGGCGGTGCTCCTTTGATGGTGAAAGATGTTGCTTGACTTGCGGATGGTGGTGAAGCTTTTGGTGTAAAAACTTGTGTGAGAGGTGGAAGCTGACTTTGGGTTAAGTGTTGGATTTGGGCTTCGGCAGCCATAGCAGATGATGAAGCAAAAGGGGTATGAGATGGAGCGGATGGCACTGCAGCTTGTGTTGTGGGACTGGCGAGGCTTCCTTGCAAGAAAAGGGGAATGGTGGAAAGCTCCTGGGGTGTTTGCATGATAGGATCGGGGAACGGAGAATACGCTTGTGCTGGAACTTGGATAGTTTTGATGGGGATGCGTGGATAGAGAGATGGTGGGATGGAGGTACTTTCTGGCAGGTAGTGAACAAACGTGCTCTGCTGATGTTGCGGTATAAGGGCATTGGTCGCTGGTGGGCTATCTGGAGGATTTGCGAATGCTTGGATTGTCAACGGGGATGAAGGGATGTTTGGATCTTCACATGGGTTACTGGCTTGGATCTGGGGATTGTAGGTCATCATGGCGTTGGTGAAAAGGTTGGGATCGGATGAGGTTGTTGGTGGATAAGGATTCATGCTTCTTCTTTTTCAAGATCTGGTCTCAACAGGCATGGAGATGCAAGTGCTAAATGGATGCAAGATGTTTGGCTAAAAGATGTTGATGGATGCAAAGTTGATGAACTTCTAAAGATGATGACTTTCTAGGATGCAATGCAAGGATGGATCAAGATGGCGATGATGGAAGCTGGATGGAACTGATATGGATCAAGATGGTGGAGGAAAGATAGGTTGCCGGTGGAAAGCTGGTGAAAGATTACTGAGTGGTCAACAAATGAGCTGCTATTTTTCCCAAATGGAGGATCAGAGATATGATGGGGTCAACCTAAGATAGACTGATGATCTTCGGTCAACAAGTTTCTTATCAATGCACTCCAATCTCTTGCTCGAGATGATGGCTATGCAAGGACAAGGTTTGATTTCTTTATGACAACACGTTGTGCCAAAAAAGAGGATGATGGTCTCTGATCTTGGAGATAGGATAGGAACAACTCAAAAGGTAGAACACTAAGTGTTGGTGGATCTCTAGATTTGGAACAAAAGATGATGGATCTGCTGGAAAGATATGGAAAGCTGATGGGGGGATGCTGGTGGAAAAGGTATTGAAGGGTGAAGGGACAATGCTCTTGAAGGATGATGCAAGTGCAAATGACAAGGACTGATTTTAGAATGCTGGTAGGAAGATGAATGCAAATGCAACTTTATGATGTTTTGAAATGCAACTAAGGTTTTGATGCTGATGCAAAGGGTGAAACTAGGATGAAACTAAGATGCAAGGCTGTTGAGACAAGATTTCAAGATCTGAAGATGGAACAAGACATGAATAAGGAATTGGCTAATCTTCTGGCTCAAGGTTGACAAAGTGATGGTTAACTCGGAAACGGAAGGTGAACTGTTTGATGCGGGCGTTATGGGCAATGTTCTCAAGTCTGGCTTGGGACTTCTCCTCTGCTTGGGTTGCTTGGATAATGGATTGATAGGTCTTGGTGTTCTTCTTGATAACTTTTTGCTCTTGATAGGCTTGGGATTTGGGCAACTTTGCTTTAGGATGTTTGTTCTTGCTGGGCATCACTTGAAAAAGAGGCTTCTGATTTTGAGGCAAAGGTTTCCAATGGCAAAAGTTAAAGTCAAAGCAATCTCCGCAAGGGACAAAGCAACCTTGCGGGATACAAACAAAGGCAACTGACTCTGACAAAGCTTTGAAAGTGAATGTTTCAACAAGTGTTTTCACGAAGTCTTTGACTATCAAGCACTTCAAACAGATCTACCTAAGGAAGGTGAGTATCAAAATCGCTTGCCCACAGCTTGGTATCCCCCAGAAGGGAATACAAATGGTGAGTAATCTTGAGGCGACCTGGTAAACCCCTTGGAATCGGTCCTTGCACAAGGATTTTGATACTTTCGGATGTAGATAGGGTAGCCTCTATTTTATCAGGTTGCTAATGATTCCGTGGTGTCTCCATACCCGGTTATGCTGATCATCCGTGACTCACTTAAGAGCCTTGCCAATTATGCTGGGGGAGAGGAATGTTTACCATCCCCAGTCACGTGTTTGGCACGAACGCCCGGCGATTAGGAGATGTAAGTGATTATTTTGTTCTTCACTTGTTTGTATACCAGTCGGAGGGGCTACCGGTTTGAGGTCGTTCTCCAAAGAGGAAGCGCTTCTCCCTGGACAGGCCTCGCTAAAAGTAGAAGAAGTGGACTTGTTCGAGTCCAAGTGTTCTACGTTGCTTAAGTTTAACAGGATTTTGCAAAAAGTAAAACTCCTAAATGCACATCAAGCAGTTGTTCATTTTTCCAAATTTGATTAAGTTTGTTTGAACTTTGAAAAATAAAGACACACGTGTTTAGATTTTGATTTGTTCATTTCTCCAAAATGTAAATAAATTGAACGTTTGCAAGTTCTTTCCTTTTGTGCATTCAAGATTTGATTAGCGAGTTGATTTAAGAACTTTGAAAAAGCTTTGTTTTGTCCCTTAGATCACTCAAGATTGAATTTGTCTTGCTTGCTTAGAAAACTGAAACAGATGAGGGAATAGAGTTGTTTGTTCCTTTTAGTGCATTCAAGATTGAGTTTGATTTTCAAATTGACAATGACACTTAGGACTTAAGTTCTTCCTTTTAGCTTCATTCAAGATTTTGTTTTGACTCGTTTGAATGCAGATTTGATGTTCTTTTTATGCCCAAAAAGATATGATCATTCCTACTTTGCATGAATGCATTGTTAAAAATCCTTGATGTTGCAAGGATGCAAATGCCTTGATTAATTTTTTTGTTTTGTTTGTTAGAACAAATTTTGCAAATTTTAGTCCTTAATGCATTCAAGAATGATTTGGGGGTTCATTTTAAGCACTAAAATAAGGTGTGTATGATTTTGCTTCCTTATGGATATTATTATTATTTTTGAAAAAAAAATGGCCATGACCTCCTTGCTAGAAGAAGAAGAAGAAGGAGATGGAATAGAAGAAGAATATAGACAAGAAGAGGAAGAAGAATATAGACAAGAAGAAGAAGAAGGGATCGAAGTGCTCCGTCCACCTATAAGCTTGAAAAATCTGAAAATGGTCTAAAACCCATCAGAATGTTTGCAAAGAACCCGTGAAGTGGGTCCCACCGGGCGTGCCAGAATGTAGACTATGATTTTGAACTTGTTTCAGCCTTTCAAGACAGGTAACAGATTCAAAATCATAGTCTACATTCTAAATACTAATTGTTAGTTTCTTTTTATCATCTTCAAGCTTTCTTAAAGAACATCATAGCTTAGCAATAATGGATTAACATAGTTTTTTTTATTGTTTTGCATAGCATATAGCATCATATCACACCTATATTTGGTCTAAAATCAATCTTAGTATGCATTAGAATATGCTCCAAGTGCTTAGAGAGCACACCCACATCCCTCTAATTGAAGCGAATCAAATATTTGCTCTATAGCACTTATTTTTTTAGCAACAATCTTGAGGTGGCTTTGGTTTTGTTTTCATGTCTTATGCTATTTTTTTAGTTCATGAATATGTTACCTATGTTACCGGGCGTGCCAGAATGTAGACTATGATTTTGAACCTGTTACCTGTCTTGAAAGGCTGAAACATTCAAACATTAGACTAATCTAACATATTCATGAACTAAAAAAATAGCATAAGACATGAAAACAAAACCAAAGCCACCTCAAGATTGTTGCTAAAAAAACAAGTGCTATAGAGCAAATGTTTGATTCGCTTCAATTAGAGGGATGTGGGTGTGCTCTCTAAGCACTTGGAGCATATTCTAATGCATACTAAGATTGATTTTAGACCAAATATAGGTGTGATATGATGCTATATGCTATGCAAAACAATAAAAGAAACTATGTTAATCCATTATTGCTAAGCTATGATGTTCTTTAAGAAAGCTTGAAGATGATAAAAAGAAACTAACAATTAGTATTGCTTATGCTAAGTCTAGAGCTAAATGGACATGATAACAATGCATAAAATGAAAGGTGAATGGATATTTTGCTCTTGGAAATGAGGACTATTTATAGACTTTTGGGAGGATGAATGAGTGGCTAGGATCAAAATCCTTAAGAGAGGCCAAGATTCATTCAAAGGGGAGCACATGGATTGTGCTAGTTCAAGGCCACCTCCTTGTGACAAGTGTCACAAGGGCATTGGGTTGAAAGATGGGAGGAATGTGCACAATTTGGGAAATGTGCCTAAGGTCAAAGGGTGTAAGAAAGGGGTGAGGGGCTTCTTAAATGCATCATAAATGCATGTAAGAGGGATAAGGAGGCTTTAAATGCACTTAATGCATGTAAGAGAAGCCTCTAGAAGTTTGTTGACTTTGGGTCAAGCTTAGGAGTTGGCTAACCTTGTTTAGGGAATGTGACAAGGTTAGGGGGAGGATTAGGATTAGGATTAGGGGATTTTAGGATTAGGATGGGTGAAGAGGTTGGGTTGAGAAGATTCTAGAAGAGTCTAGAATTCTCCTTGGTTTTATGGAATAAAAGTTTATTCATTCCAAAAGCTTAAGTTTGGGAAAATTTATTGAAATATTTTCAATAAATATGAAAATTAAATATTTAATCTTAATTAAATATTTTGAGTTGAGATTAGGGTTAGAAAAGGTGGGATTAGCCTTTTAATCAAAATTAAGAAGGGATTAGAAGATTTTGGAAGAGGTTAGTGGTTTTAGGAAAAAAGGCTAACTTTTGGTCAAAAAATAAATTAATTATTTTTTGGGGGATTTTTGGTCAATTTATTAATTAAAATAATTAATAAATAGGGGATTAATGTTTAAATAAGATTTAAACATTTTTGGGAGGGATTTCTTAATTAAATATTTTTAATTAAGATAAAGGGATTTAATGACATAAAAAATAAATTAATTAATTAAATAAATAATTAATTAATAAATGATGATGTCATCAGGGATTTTTCAGAAAATAAAAATAATTTATTTTCTAAAGGATTTTTAGGTGTCTACAATGAGTACTGGAAAAACACCATTTGAGATTGTAAATGGCATACAACTGAGAGGTATATCTGATTTGAGAGACATTGATGATGAAAGAAAGAGAAGTGTTGAAGGAGAAAAATTTGTTGAGTACATGAAGACATCGCATGAAGATGTGAAGCTGAAACTAGAAAAGAGTAATAAGAAATACAAAGACAGAGCTAATAGATCAAGAAGACATAAGACTTTTGATGTTGGTGATGAAGTGATGGCTCATTTGAGAAAAGGCAGATTTCCTATTGGAACATATGGGAAGATGAAGATGAAGAAGTTTGGACCTTGCAAGATTTTGAGAAAATTTGACAATGGAAGTGCATATGAAGTTGAGTTACCTGATGACATGGATATATCACCTATATTCAACATTGTTGGTTTGTATGAGTTTCATGAACCTGAAAAAGACATGATAGCACCGATGGAATATCCTAAGAAATATAATGAAGAAGTTGAGCAAATTTTGGAATAAAGAGTTGGCAGAAGTACAAGAGGGAAACAGTATATGGAATATCTGGTAAAGTGGAAGAACAGACCGATTGAAGACAGTTCATGGATTTCACAGTCTGAGTTGGATGCAACTCGGATCATACCTACTAAATGATTCTGAGAATCATTTTCAAATAACCCCAGGTGTTTGATGCAGGAGCATCTTGGGTCCTTGGCAATCCTGTGTCACCAAAAACAAATTTGATTTTGTTTATGTTGCTCAATTCTTGCTTTGACCAATTTGGTTTAGTGTTGCTCGATTTCTTTTGTTTTTCGATGTTGGTCAGTTATCTCTTTAGCGCTAAGTAATTTCCCTGGTGCTCGACGATGCTTGTCTAGCGCTCGGTTGGCTTTGCTTACCGACGGGTTTCTTTTGAGTTTCTGTTGAGGCTGACTTGTGCATTGATTATGGGTCATGAATTTAATGCTGGTATCCATCATTGGGAAGTGTGTGGTCCCATATCTGACCATTCCTTTCATTGATTATGGATCTGAAGGCCGACTCAGTTCGGTAGCCTCTTGTATAAATGTAGTTATTTGGTTAGAGTTTAGGGAGTCAGTTTTTAGAGAAGATAGAAGATAAGAAGATAGAGATTATAATTTGTAAATCCTTGCATGGTTGAGGAATTTTGTAATTCATTGTAGTATCCGGCCATAATCGGGAAGGCCTTACAGCCTGGCATGTCTAAATCAATTTGAATTAATATATGAATGATCCTACATTTTCTCTCTCCCACTGTGTTTTTGTTGCTTCCACATGTTGTTGAGCGAGGTGGTTTAGGTTAGGGTGTACCATTTCTTGGCCCCTCCTACCCACTCTTGCGTCATCTTCAAATTCCTAATAGTTTTGCGACAATAGGTGTTTGAAAGTGAAGTTTTTTTTTTAGAATGTTGATCTTCATGTCAAAGTTGGCCAAAAAGTGAGACACACTATTGTGGGACCACCTGATAAAATGGTTCATTTTCAGGCTAAACTAGGACATCCAAGCCATATTGGATGGAAGGTCATTTTAGAAATATATAGAACTGGTTTAATTGGCCTACCAAATAGAGGCCTAGACTTGGATAAATTTGAAAAAATATAAAAACATAGAACTATTGGAAATTCTACAAAAAAATCAAGAAGATTGGTGATCCAACAAGAGATAAAGTCATCAAAATCTCAGTAGATATGGTGTATATATTGTAACAAAGAAGGTTAAATCTTTAGATTTCATATAGAGAGATTGGAGTCACCAAAATTTTGCACCACAAATTTGGTAACCAATCATATTATTAGTGTTCACTTCTCAAAAACACAAATTCTATACACAAAAAGAATATTTATCTAATACCAATTTTTATGAGAATTTACAATATAGATTTAATGAAATAAAATTAATGAAAAGATAATACACAAAATTTATATGGAAAACCTAGTAAAAATATACCAAGAAAAAAACCATAGGAAAATATCGTTCTCATTTAATTTCTTAGGGAAACTTTTTTTGACAACAATCTTCAAAGTGTAAAAAAACATGACTTCACATAGCATAAGACATCGAACTTGTAGAATTCTATTTGAACAAAAAAAATAAAAAATAGAGGTACTCATTGGCAACTACTTGTTGCTGGTCGAGTGAAATAAAATGACTTCACATTCTAACAAGTGTCATTTGAATCTTCAAGCTCTGGCGAGTCTCACAATTTTTTCTAGATTGCATGATCACTCTTGTAATGTGCTTATTTAAGTACCCACTTATAATTTGGCTAATTTTCTCATCAAGAAAGAAAGAAAGAAAGGTGCCTTTTGAGAAGAATGATATTTTTATTAAATAAATTCTTCCTATTTTTATGTTTAATGTCTTTCTTAAGTGAGTGAGGGCTTGTAAAGTACTACATTAATGAATAATTTATTATAATCATTGTGGCAAGATAATAGATTGTTTGACCAAGACCAATCATGTTGGAGCACCTAAGGGGTCCTAAAAGTACATACATCACTAGGAGTTAACATTATTGGGGCCACTTTATGTGTTGAATGTAAGTTGTAATTGTATTTATTTAGTATTGGGGAAATATATTTATTAAAGTACCCAATACTAAATGTTGGGCCAATGATTTTGTAATCTCAATGTTGAAGTCACATGGTTTTATGTAATACCACTTGGTGGTTTTGTGTGATCTTGTTTCTATTAAAGAAAACATAAAGGTAGTTGTCTAAAGTTGACTAGTTAGTCATTTTGAGTATATCATGTATTTGTGATGGTTTGAAGCATGGGAGAGTTACATTTATACATATGGAGCCTACAAACTAAGCTAATGTAATTCACTTCATTACTGATTTCCTTTGCTAAAATTACGCTTCTAACGTGCCACTTTACAATGAACTAAAAGGATGAGGCAGACTTTTAGCCATTTCTCTCAAAATAAAATTTTGTATTTCTAGTATAATTTTTTTGGCATTTCATGCATGAAAATCACATATGTGGGCATCATAAAATGAGAATGCACACTTTCAAAAATAAGATAATGTTGTCCTTGGACAAAAAACTTATTATTATTTCTACCCTTATTTTTTACGCTAATAAAGGTGTAGGGTGTTTCCTCAAAAATGGATTGAGTCTTGCCACAACAATCACCTCTATAATGGAAAAATGTGAACATATATTTTTAACATGATTTCCCCACTACTAAAATCTCTTATTGGAAAAGTAATTTTTTTCTTAAAGTTCTTTTATTTAGTCATTTAATGGTTATTACAAGGTCTTCACTGAAAAGGCAATACAATATCAAATGCATTCATATTGGTGGGTTTAAAATGGGCAAAAAAGGGGGCAATATATTGCCTAAATAGGGGGAGGGATTTTTTGGGGGGCAAATAGGTGTGGGTGGTATTGGATGGGTATTGGAGGGGAGTGACAAAAAAGGAGTTTAGGTGAACGTATGTAGTTCACTAAGTGAAGCCATAATTCACATATGTTCTCTTACAATTTTTTTTAAACACCCATAACTAACTATGTAACTTTTCAATCAAAATTTGTATTTCAACTATCATACAAAAAAATTGAATGCATCATTTGTTTTTGTAAAATGCATTCAAGGCTTATATTTTAGATACAAGCTACACATATTATTCCCTTCTTAACAAGGACATAAACTTAACTCTGATTAAATATTTTAATTACAAAAGTCATATTTTTTTATGTTTCAATTTTCTTATGTTAACTAAAGTATACATGCAATTTTCTTAACCAAACATATTTTCAATAATAATTATCTATAATTTGATTGGCTGGAAAAATTGGACTTAGAGACCTTAATTTATTGAAATTTTAAGTTTTAAACTTTTTTATTATTATAATATTCATAAAATTTCTTATTTATCAAAAAAATTAAAATCAATTATTGTATTGAAATATTTTTAAAATCTCCCTTCATAAAATAACAACTTTATTTTGTATTAAAAATATTTTACTTTTTATTTATTTTAATAACTAAAAAAATCGTGAGCAAACAACTATTAATCTTGTAATAGAATGAGAAGATTATAATAATTATGTAAATTTAAACATATTTGATATTTAATATATGTTTAAATTATAAATGTAAGATTGCTATTTAAAATTATTTTGATAAATTTAAGTATTTTATTTTTTTAAAGAATAAATACTAAGATAGATCTATTTTTTTAAGAATAATTTTTTTTGTTGCATATTTTATGTTAAAATTTCTTAAATTTTTACATTATCAATAATATTTTTTCTTAAACATTTTATGTTATGGTTTCTCAAATAAATATTTACTATATTAATAAGAGTTGAATAAATATACTTAATTATTATTTTAGAATTTTAAATTCTTTTTACAAAATTTAAGCAGCTCTACTAACATTTTGGCAGGAACTTGACTGCTATGGATGCAACCTTGTTTAATTGGAATTGTAGAACTTGAGCCTTAGAATATCAATGTTATGAACCACATTGTTATACATTCCAAAGTCCAAAATAGCTTCTTCCAATTAAATTCATGTTTGAAAATTGGAGAATTTAGAGCATGACCACAAGTCTACTCATAGTAAATTTGTAACACAGTGTGAATAGTTTTTCACACTGTAACATAGTTATGAACCATATCAATGTTATTGCAGACTGATTGAAAAACTATATATTCACAAGTCTTCTTCCAATCTCTCAAGTATTACAATTTCGAAGTTCTGTTCTTGTCCGCACAAGTACCAACACACAAAGATCGCTTGAAGATAAATATCACACAAGACGAAAAAAAACAGCATTCAATCCATATATTGACGATAAATTTTACAGAAGACGGAAAAAAATAGTATTCAATATATTAATTGAGGGTATATAAATTGGGGATAAATATTAGACATCAAAGTGTTCGGCAACCTCCAGTAAAACTAGTGCCGAAACCCTTCATTATTCTTCTCCACTAAGCGACTTCTCAGACCCTAGCCAAATAACAAACCCTACAAATATTTACTCCAAAAACTCATGACAGCGAGGGTTTCACTTGGTGATGGCATAGATGGCATAAATAATTCCTGGCAGGTAGCCCAGAATTGTGAGCAGCAAGCATATCCAGAACTCCACCTGCAAAATCAATCAGTCCACAGAACAAAAATTACTAAATTTTTCAGATCAGATCTTCAAAAACGGGACAAAATAAAGAGAAAAGAGCTTAAAGAGGCTAGTGATTGTTACATGGCAGCCGAATTTCAAGAAGACTCCCAAAGGAGGCAAAAGAATGGCCAAAATGATGTCAATGAAATTCGCAGTGCCTTCCCTCATGATTTATCTGAGCACAATTCCGAAGCAGAAACAGAAAAACAGAGTAATCACGGAGAACAGAGTAAAAGGAAGAAGATTTTACACAAAAAAGGGGCTGAATTTTGAGAGTGCTTGAGGAAATGAAGAGCGAAGTTTATTAAATATAGGAAGTATTAGAGGAGGAGGGGGAGTGTTTGTGTTTATTAAATGCAACCGACACGTGTAAATGAAGAAACCTAATGATGATTGCAACGGTAACTTGGAAATGATTAATGGTCAACGGTCACTAGTTTGTCCCAATAAAATGCTTTTGCTTCGCTACAAAGCTATCGTCGAGGATAAAGAAGTTATTTTCGAAGAGGCACCAACCAATGTGGTGTGTGTAACGGTTATATTGGTGGGTAACGGTCATGTTGGTCGGTAACAGTTATGTTATGTTGGTGTCTCAACGAGTGTAGATGGAATTAATTTTCTTTAGTCTAAGTATTGAATTAGATTAAACTAGCACTTGTACTTAGAAGAGGTGCAATGGTCACGTCGATAGTTAATATATAATGGAGGTCCTCCTCCTCTTCCTCCTCCTCCTCCTCTTCTTCTTCTTACTTGAAACAACTTCAAAATATTGCTACAATGACTGTAAAAGACTCCCTAGTTTGACATCATCATTGGCAATGATGCCAAAAATGTTTGTCTCCGTTGATGGCTTCAATAACTAGGCTATAGAACCTTAACTCAGGGATTGATCATCCATGCTAAGTAGCTATTTAGTCATAATAAATATTCATTTATTGTCAACCTAGAGATGTACTACTTGAAACAGGTTAGCAGAATATATGCAGTAGGAATTCATTTTGCAGTCATGCTTTCTATAGATGAAAAATAAATAATGCTGGAAATAAATTGCATGGAAAGGAAATAACTTGAATGCTTAATAGAAACTATCATCTAAACTGAACCAAATTGAATAACAAAAATGGAATCCATTGACAAACAAACATGAACTACTCTATCTGCTTTGGTTGTAGGAACATACATAGGAAGGGATTTCCAGTGGTTGCAGGAACAGTCAATTGTCAGGATAAAAACTAGCTATTGCATGAAAAATAACTACTATGTGCTACATATAGAATACTCACTAAGTGGCTCCCCTTATCGAGTCTTCTCAAAACTCAACTTTATGCTTTCAAATTGAAATATCATATTATTGATTTCACAGTGCTATTACATACTAATGGCTGAAAATTGCTTCTCTATAAACTGGAAACTGAAATTTATAATAGCTAAGGTTCTAACTCTTGAGAAAGAGTACCTAAACCTCATTTATAGAAAGGAAGCTAACCTTATCTATCAGCAAGTCCACTCCCATGCTAATAGGAGGACGCTACTTGATTATAGCATAAAATAAGGATTTATACTCTGAGAGAGAAATAGTCAAATCTGTTTCCATTAAAGAGAGACTCTAGCATAAGTAATACCCCTAAATCTACTCTACTTCAGAGATGATCATTAAGGTTCCATTATTACACTTTATGGCCTTCTTGAGAATAATTTCTGAGCTCTTCAAGATTGGACTTTGTCTTGAACCAACTAACTTGTTAGAACCTCCTTGTTGCAAGGTCTTTGAGAAATTGGTGAGGCACACTAGTAGAATTTGGCAAATAAATGACCAGGTGACTAAAACTTTTAGTCACATGACTAAAAATTATAGTCACGTGACTAAAACTGATCATGTTCTACCATTGTTTTAGTCACGTGACTAAAAATGATCATGTTCTACAAATATAAATAACTAAATAAATGACCAATTTGGTCATCGGGTAAAATCATAACTAAAATGACTAAATAATTAATTTTTAGTGAAAGTGATTGCAAGCCTAAGTCGTCTTGGGATATTGGTTTTGGAACCTCTTTTGGAAATCATTGTTTTGTCTTTTTGGAAAGGCATTTTGACTTATTGGTTGTGGGATGCTTTGCATCAATATAAATAACCTTTTTCAATTAAAATTATGGACGTGCATATAATTTGCATATATAAGTGTTTAAAATTATTTTGAAAGCTTAAGATATTTATGACAAAATTAACATTTTGTCCTTAAAACATAAATTATTATTTTAAATATATCAAATTAAAATTATTTTAATTATCTTAAATTAAAAAATAAAGACCAAAAAATTTGAGGGCTAATTCTACACATCACCCTAAATAGATTATTTATAATTTAGTTACCATCAAACTAATTTATAGTCATGGTGTACTATTTTGAAGTGGTTTCTCATGCTCTAAAACAACTCCACATTAACCTTCGTATATATCAATTTTCATTTATTTAGTTTAATATATATTACATGACTTATAATAACATTATATAACAAATATTAAATAAAAATAAAAATTTATACAAAAGATACAAAATAATAATATATTTTTATATTAATATTTGTTAAGGAAAATAAACATGTCACTTAACAAACTTTAAAATTGAAAAGAAAATGTTAAAAGAGGGGAAAAAATATTGTGGAGCAATTAAACAGTGTTGGCAATGTAGAATTGCTTATTTTCAAGCCTATTGGTAATTTGAGATGTGGGTTCCAAATCCCTAATGCTTGGTAATCTCTCTAGTACTAGAACTGTCAAATTCAAAGAAAGTTCCACACACTTATCTTGAGGTTGGGTAGCTAAGGACCAATAACTAAGGTAGGCAAGAATTTTTCACATCTAATTTTTCAAGACTAAGGGGGTGTCTGAGATACTGAATTTTTAATAATTAGATTGAAATCTTCATTTATGCAAACTCTTCTCAAAACATAATGTATTCTAATAGCGATGTCACAATATACTTATGTGTTATTATTAATATATAATAATTTAAGCATCTAATTAACACATATCCTACCATACAAGCATCTGAGAATGCATATTGATAGCCCCATTTATGATTTAATGCAACTCATATGATGACACCAAAAAACACTAAACTACTAGAATTGAAAGGTTTTAAATTGGATGGATTCGTGTGCTTAGGACTGTTAGGGAGAAAGAAAGGAGTAGATCAATGTGTATATATATCCACTTGGGAAACAAAGTCTCTAGATTTAGATGAAGTTATTTTAATCAATTTATCACAAAAGACCGATGCTCAAAATGTAAAGACAATCTAGGCTCTACACATATATTTAAAAAAGTAATTGATAATTAAAAAATATTAAGTGAATCTACTTAACAATATTGAAACATTCAAATGCTTTATTATGTTGAGAAGATACCATACATTATTCACTACTATAAAAAAGTGTATTTTAAGATATATTTTTAGACAAAATTAAAATTTCATCTTAAATATTTAAGTTATTTTAATTATTATAAATGAAATGGAAACTATTATTATTGTAGTAAATTAAAACTTATGACAAATGCTCTTTCATTTTCATTTAGGCGGTTCATTTAGGTAGTAACAAGAGGTAGAGGAAGGCGGGAGATAGAGGATAGTGGAAATTTTTAGAGAAAAACTAGGGGATTTGAGAATAAATTTTAGGGATTGCATTTATATCCCTCATTTGGGTCCATCTAGTTAGGTCACAGGTCACAGGAAACCATTGAGTGGCTTTCTATTCTCATAGCAACTTCCTGCAAAAGGGTTTTGATGTGTTTTCCCTCTTGGAATTTTTGCAAGGCCATGAGTAAACAATGTTTCAAATCTATATGCTTGTAGGCACCCCATTTCTCCCAAGAGTTGCAGAAGACGGTTGCGAAGCGATTGAGGATTGCGAAAGGGGATTTTGTTTAAAGGAGATTGACTTCGTAGTAAATCATGTGAGTGGAAGTTTGAAGGATAAGTGTTGGGTGCATATTGTGTAGAAGGTGAAGTTGTATGCCATCAAAGCTCATATGGTAGCTCTTGATGAATTTTTCAATGATCTTGTTCGAGTGAGTGCTTTAAGATATACATGATGTTGTTTTAGTTTTTTATGTAATATATTTATGAATATAATATTAGATATTTCATGTCCTATAAAATTGAAACTATATGAATTTTAGTTTAACGGATATGTTGAGTGTCCTTATTACACCTGACAATGGCAGGAATTTGATGCAAATTGGGAGTTATTCCTAAAATCTCTGTTATTTTTATCTTTAGAAGGACATGGTATATCCCTAACGCATGTGTCTATATAGAAATAAAAAAGGTTGGCCTACCCTAAACACGTCCTTCAAAATAAATATATACAAATAGGGTAATCTATCTTGCCATATCCTGAATTACCCAAATAAATTTGTGCACAATACGAGTCAGCTTAAAATTCTATCCCAATTGAGTATTATTGTGTATGTGTTGTGCATGGTATAGACAAATATGGATAATTAATGAAGTAAGAAGTCAATCATTACTTGTAGCAGAAGAGCCAATACTTTCCTCGACTTGCTTTATGTTTAATTTTGAAACCTCTACAAATTAGGGTCAAAGGAGTGCCGATAGATAAGGAAAAGTTCAAGGCACTTCCTTTCTAACATTGAGTGGATAGAAATATAAGCCTCCACACACATTGTCACAACATATAAAATTTATTCTATCTCTAAGAAGGATAGATGTTTCTTAACAAGCTTGAGAAAATTTCAGTACACAAACTCTAGGGTATGTTATGGCGCATCTTCAAAAACTGCTACAAAATTATGTACTGCCTATGGAATGGTTAAAAAACCAGTCATGCAAGGGTTGTAGTAGAAGATCCAAAGAAAAATGAATTAGAAGGGAGAAAATTTTGTTCATTGAAAGTTGTTTATTGGACTTATGTAATGCACACTTGTTAATTATAACTAAGCATAGTATCAGTTATGTGAATTTTTGATATATGCTACAGTCTGATTAGAGCTTATTTATTGAATTGGAGTTTTAAATATGATTGTTATTTCTGAGTTGATTATAATCTAATCCATCAAACCCAAGTTTGTGTATATGCATTTTTGTCTTCAACCTGAAGAATATAATTTCAAATTCAATCTTTATAAGTTGTCATATTTTGTCTTTCTTCTGAAGAGATTTAATCAAAATTTCCTCAACACCTTCATTTCTATGACTTAAAACTCCAAACTAAGGGCTCACCAAAATATTCTTCTTGAAGCACAAATATTGATCTTGATGGCTCATCATTTGATATTTCAAAGGCTAAGGCATGATTTGATGCTTCTTCCTTCAACTTGGGCTCTTCACAGCTAATAAGTGATATATTTTCTGTCTTGACTTAACCAGTATCATTTACATTAATCTTAGTCACATTTTCTCACTTCTAAACTAAGAACTAAATTAAAACACAACAAATTCATGTTGTGCTCTACGTTTGAGCTCACACATTTATTAGGTGGTAGTGTCTTTGTATTCTAGTATCTTGTATGTTGGAAGTCCCAAGTTAAATTCTAAACCAAAACCTTTGATAATACAGTTTATTTAAAATTGTGGACACATAATACATGCTTAAATTATCACCTACTATATGGTGCCACATCTGGATAGAGGCTCCAGGATGTCCCGAGTATCCTTAACCAAAAAAATTATTCATCACTCAACCTTCAACCATATGTAATCTGTTTACTAAAAATAAATAAATACTTACAGATGATCAAAACATAAATTTAATATGCAAAGACTCGTGATGTTTGGGTGCATAATTAAACTTTGGAAATTTTCTCCCAAAAAGGGATCTCACGAGCATAGAGTGCGTAAGGTTAAGCAGACTCCTCCAACTCCTAAGGTAAAAAAATTCAATTTTGGTGATGCTACAAAATTTAAAATAGATTTAGCTGGATAATTTTCTGGAGATTCTAAATGGAAGTTCATTTTTATTTTATGTTTGGCATTGGAAAATACTTATGGGGCCAGTGGTGCACTTTTTATTTAAATAAAGAGAATAAATAGTAACCAGAAAATGTGTTACAAAAACACCCACAACAGAGCCTCATTCAGCACATAGAGAATAAAACATACATATTATAAAGAAAATAAAAAGTAGCAATCTAATATTCAATAAAAATAAGCATTTAGATAATACGTAATAGCTACCTAATAAAATACGAGGAAAACTTGATACATGATAAATAAACAAAACAATAGTTAAATAAAAAGTTCAGATTGTAGATCTTATTCTCCAACTCAGTTGAGCGATCTCCAGATCCTTTGCATGATTCTAAATCAGGTCCCTTCTAGAGCAGTGAACTAAAGTAAAAGTTAGGGATGAAAATTGCTTAGGATGTGAGGGGGATAACCATCAACATGTTAAGCTTGTAGTGGTGCATTATATTATTTATTGGATATGGATAGAAACCATGCTCTTGGATGATCTTAGCATATTTCCTCTTCATGTGATCTCTATAGAGTACATCTTCAATAATGTTGATGTGGTGTTGTTTGAACCAGATGCATGACACAAAGAGTTGATTGGTGGAATCCATAAGGAATATGTGGTATTTAACATCAAAACGTTCAACCTATCATCCTTAACCTTAATACCAAGACACCCAGTAGAGGCTTCAAGATTGGTGAGAGTACTAATAAGGGTGACAACAATAAATCTTCAATGGGGTTTATGTTGGGCCGAGGACTTATTTGGGGCACACTGTGGTGTAAATATGGTTCTAAAAATGGGAAGAGATTCAAAGAATCTAATAGATCCCCAATTCTTCATTTACATTTACTGGTTATTGGCATCTTTGTACAATTTTCATCTTTTTGTTGAATCTATTGATAAAGTATCATTTTAGAGCCATTGATCTTGCATCCTTCTATAAAATTCAAGTAGTGGTTGGAGAAAGAGGGTTTAAATTGTCTTATAGAAATATTCTTTTATCTTGCACTTCATGCAATCTTGCTAATAATAAATCTGGTTGTATTATTTATTTTAGTCCTTGTTGGCTTTATTAAATTAAGTATCTTGTATCTCTTGTACAATGAACTATATTTAATTTCATGAATTAGTACTAATTTAAGTTGTTACACAAATTGGTCTAAGCCAAGTTTTTTCTCATTTTGGAAGTGTTAAATTTAGTTTAGAATTTCTCCAAAAACAAAATAAAGTTTGTAGTCATTGAGGACCTCGAATACAAGACCCATACAAAGATTTTGACACTCATTGAAAAGCTTATTGTCCAAGAGCAATGCCAATTATGATCTAGCTGCAACTAGACAAAAAATGTTAGCTCAAGATTATTTTAGCTTATTTTTGTATACATATAAACATGTCTTAGAGTTACATATAAATGGCATTGAATTCAAGCAAGAATATTCAACCTTAGAGATATATTTAACATGCAAGATCGGAATCCATCAGGTAGGTAGTAGTTTCCAATGTATTATATTTTTAATGCTATTTAAAATATTGCCTCTATTGGTTGACAAATCTAATTGGGGGGGGGGGGGGGGGGGTGGGTTTGTTGCCCTCAAAATCTAGATATTGAGAAGATGGTATCATTGAAAGGAATAATTATTTGATGCAACCCAATTATACCAGAAATCAAAGAAGCATTTTTTAGATGCCTTGTTTGTGGATATGCTCTAGCACCAGTACCTGTTCTTTATAGTTTATAGAGTAAGGGACCTGCTCCATATGTAAAATAATATGAATGAGTAAAAAAATGGAAAAATCATCCACCCATCAGTAAAACTAGAGCAGCCTAGTCTCCTCCAAGTTTGCTTGATCTCCTCTATTCGTATCTCAATTATTGACACTAAATTTTCTAGCCCAACTTCCTCACTTTCTTTCAAGCTTAAGTCATATCAACTTTTTAGCTAACCTAAAGTAGCAAGCCCCATTGCTTAGGAAATATACACCCATCTGTCAATGCCTACAATACATTTGAGAGGCCAACCTCCTCTATAAAGTCACAAAGAAGCTCATATTGGAGATTTGTGTCTTTGAAATTTCCAAAATAATCATTCTTTATAGTTTATAGAGTTGTGACTTTGAACTTTCCAAAAAAATCATTCTTTATAGTTTATAGTGTAAGTGACCTGCTCCATATGTAAAATAATATAAATAAGTAAAAAAATGGAAAAATCATCCACCCATCAGTAAAACTAGAGCACCCTGGTCTCCTCCAAGTCTGCTTGATCTCCTCTATTTGTATCTCAATTATTGACACTAAATTTTGCAACCCAACTTCCTCACTTTGTTTCAATCTTAAGTCATATCAAGGTCTTAGAACTACATTGTTTTACAATCACCTCAATTTACAAAGAACAAGTAGCATAAAAGGGGAGGTCATAAATAGCCTAAACTTTAAAAATAACTTCATCTGCAACTTCATATTGTTATATGACATATATTTCAAACAGCCCCACTATGTGACTTTACCATAATGTTATTAGTTCCCTAATGTCCAACGGACCACATCTTATTGACTTCTTTTTCTTTCTTTGAGGGTGAGAGTTTTAGCTTTTTTACTTCCAAAAAAAACTCAAAATTAAGGAGGAAATGAGGGCAACAAAGTAAGTCTCCGAGATGAGAATCCAGAATAAAACTTCTCTTAACTCAAATTGGAGTTCAAACTTGCTTAGCTACTTGAATAAAATTATTAAGCTCCAAAAATAGAAATATAAACTTATTTAGCTACTAACCTCTCGGGAAGATACAAAAAAAGTGATTTCCCTGCTACAAAATGCGCCAACTATTAAAACACCTTGAAAACTATGGCTTCTCTAGCTATAACACGTCTGTTATTAGGCTAATTTTCTCCAAAACTGCAACTATGAATTGGCAAGACTTGGAATATGTTGAAGGTTTCTTCAATTTAACTATGTTTATCTTTTTTATTCAAAAATATTTAAACAGTTAAAAATTCCTAAAGTCTTCAACATATTAACATGGACTGTGGAAATTTAATGTCTTCGAAAGATAAGGAATGAGATAAAAGAGAGGGTAAGGCAGTGTTAAGATTTGGGTTTTGTTTTGTAGATATAGGTGGAGTTTTGTCAGAATTTCTGATGATAGATCAACAATTGTCAGTGTAATTAATTACTAGCCCTTTGGTATCTAGTTAATCATGCAACTTAACCCTTTGGTATCTAATTATTCACACAACTTGTATTGTAATGATAAGTTGGTTTATTCTTATAACTTATTTCTAGTTGAGTGCAAGCTTAACTTGAAGAAAATTACTTTTAGAAATCTCTTTATTGCTTTGGTGCTTTATTGTTTTATTCCTAAAGTTGATCCCATCACTTCTTATAAGGATGGGAGCATATAATTTTTCAGATCTACAAACAAGACAAGAAATTTTATAATAAGAAAATTTTCGATACAAATGATGGCGTAATTTTAATACAAAACTTTGTATGTGAGCTATTTTCAAGGAGTATGATGTAATTCATCTTGCATGATGAAAAAGCATTCTTTATTCTACTTTGGTACTAGAGCTATGCAAGAACTAGTTTCATTTCTATCCACATCGACCCTAAAAAAATTTAGAATCCACCAAAAGACCCAGAACAGTCAACATACTCAGAGATTAGAGCCACCACCAATTTTTCCAAAGCCACACTCCAGATAATTTGGTAAAATCATTGCCAATTTTGGCTTTAGAAGTGGTATATATATACTAGGGTAATGGCAAATAATATTTTCAAGCGCTTTGTTTAATCAAAATTCAAAACCAGTCATCGATTAATCAAAATCAAAAGGTAATACTCTGCCATTTTCTTGTCCGATCTCTCTCCGCGTTTAATCAATATTACCAAGATGGATTGCATTGATGGCCTCACTAATCATAACCTGCATACAGTACCCTTTAGGAGACATTGACAAGATTCAACTCAATACTTTATGCTATCCCTTATAGTTTTCCTAATGTACATATTAAAATATTTCAATTCTAACCTCTATCATGATTTCATGAATATTTTCAGTTTGATTAAATGTATGTAATGTCTAGGATTGTTTTGATTGTGTAATAATGATCTTGATCCATAAATAAAAAGGACACTCCTCACTCTAGCATTAAAAAATGGTTACCAATAAAAAGATATCATCAAATATCTCAATATAAACTCATCACCACTTAAAATGGATGTCACCTTAACAAAAACAAGTGCAACATGTCTTTGCATTGGTTATTGTTTATTTCTTCTCATAGCATAACAGTCTTGGCACTATTTTGTCTCAATTTAGTAGCTCTATCACTGTCCTATGTCAACAATGCATGGATATTCTAATTTCTTAAAGATCCCTAAAAATGAGTGAGAAGGCTCCTCTTTTAGCATGCATATTTCACCATTTACAAAAATAACTTTGCATCTAAGATCAGTCATGCTTCATATTTTGTCCATGCATAGTCTAATTTATGTTTTCTTATAATGTCAGGAGTCTATTTTATATTGAGAAACACTATTTTCTACTCCACAGTTGTTCACCTTCAATATCTCACATTAAGCTGCACATAACTCCTTTCCAATAGCACTGTCTCTCATGCATGGCGACCATTGTTTTGACATATCCATACATTATCTTTGTCTTAAACTGATGTTCTCATGAAACCCTAATTACTATCTTTGGATAATCACCATTGTTGGGCCTTTTGACTCATACATGACCCCCTTCTCATGAATAACCATTGCATGCTACACCATGAGACTTTGGACTTTTCTCTCTACAAGCACCATACCTCTGATATGACTACTTTAACATTGATTATTATCATTATTATGAGTTGTGTGATGATATTATTCACCTTCATGAAATTACAAGATTAACTAAGAACAACAAGAATTAGAGTGAGAACTAATCTAATCAATGCACAATTAATCTATCAACATCTCATGGATCTCTAAAATAAAGTGGTAAATGAGGCTCTCAGCTATGATCCTCACTAGTGACACTCTAAAGATGAGAATTAAGCTATATGATATGCAATTAAGATCTATTCAATCAAATTCTAACTCTATTTGATGAACAATCTACTATGATCAAAGCAATTAAGCTATTAAAATTGACAAGTGAGTGGTGTGGATGCAAATTGCAAGAGCTTTGCTACAATTCAAAGATATGGAATGGATCCTTAATGCCTCAAAATGCTTTCTACTTATAGGATTTTTCCAAGGGTAGGGGGTAGAGTGAGTTGATCATGGTTATGCTTAGGTAAGGTCAATTGGCTTTGCTTTGTCCATAAATGGGGGGACAAGGATTTAAATGGTTTCAAAAGGTTGGACCATTTCAACAAAAGTGAGTGATTTGTGTCCATTTTGTCTCCAATTTGCTTTGTTGAGGGAAATTATGATTTATTAATTAATTAAAGTAATTAAATTTAGCCATGAAGGGAAAGAGGTTCATTTTGATTTTTGCTTTCAACAACTATGTCAATAATTGAATTTAATCAATTTCATAGTGTTTTTCCCCTTTTCAAGCTTTATTTAATCATTTAATCATTTCCCTTTGATTTGAATTGCCTTTGTTCCATTTATTGATTTTTCATGTTATTTTAATGATTTGATGCACCTTTTGATTGATTTAAGCCTTTTTGCCAATTTTTCGTGTCTACAAATGCCCCTCTTTGAGTCGATGAGTGAAGAACACCGATTCAAAGATTCTTTATGTCCTGATTGCAATTCCCTATGTGATTGATTGCTGCCTCTTGATACAAAAAAAATTTATGATGCCCCACTGATTTCATGATGTATGATTGCGATTTTGATTTGATACCCTTATTGCCCCCTTAGAAATTAAAACATATGAATTGCGTGATTTGAAAATGATTATTGATGTTTGATATAGCAAATATGTTTTAGTTTCTGACTATTGATAATATCCCACGATGTATGATTATGCCCTGGTTTGATTTGATATGCTAAGAGAAAACAATGGCTAATTTCAAGTTCAAAATTAGGTCAAAACTACCTTAAATAGGTTAAGAACCCTCTTTTACCATTCATTTTTACTTTTTACCCTTGGTGATTTTGCTCTGATTCTCTAGCGATTTCGAGATGGTTGTGCCGATTCGGGAGCATAGATTCAAGAGATGCCGGAGATATGCGAGACCTGCTGATTATGGGCCTCCAGTAAGTCATTACGAACTTTGATCTTGCATTTATTGATCATTTATTAAGCATTTATTGCAATTTCATGTTTTATCATTGCTTTGCATTCAAGAAATCATGCCTAGGACAAAATTGATTATCGCCTAGGGTCTTTTACTGTCGCATCCATGGTTTTTATTATCGCCTCCGCGTAATAATCTCCTGCCTAGAAGATAATTAAGTCTCACCTAGCAGGAAAAAACTATCGCCTTGCCCCAGGGAAAAATACCCCTTTTCGAATAGGTTATTGCCTACCCAAAACCTAATTGTTTAACTGTCACCCAGGGGAAAACTATCTGTCGCTTTGTTAAATTAACTGTCGCGTACAAAAAATCTGTCGCCTGGCAGAATAATAAAGTCTCTTAGGACCAAATTAAGTCACGCCTAGGTTAAAATGTCGCCTAACAGCAGAAAAATCACGCCTGATGTATTTTTTGCAAAATTTTCATACTTTTTACACATATGTTGATCGTATCTAATGAACAATTTGATAACCCCCTGATGAGAAAGTCGGATAATTAGTGTAGGTCTATGATTGTCAACAAAACATTGGTTTAGATATCAGGATAGTAGTACTTTAGAATATGATTTGTCAATCTGATTTGAATATTAATTGATCGAATAAATCAATTAGTGTGAAAACCAATATAATTTGAATATGAACTAATAGGATAAATCAATTAGTGTGAAAACCAATATAATTTGAGACTATCACTTCATTCTCAGGACACAGAGAAATGAACGATGATACTTTAGTGTGATTACTTGATACTTTTGATTGACTTGAGATAATTCCTTGATACAATGTACTGATATTATTCCTTTACCTTGCCAACAGGATCATTATCCTACTTTATACGTCCATTCAGTTGCATCATGGGTTATTGACTTAGGTCAGAGACTTTCTGCAGCTGAGTTCTGAGTTATTGAGAGATGTGGTTTGAGTTTCCTCCTTGATCTCCCATGGTTCCAGCTAAACCATGGTTTATTGACTACAGTGGCAGAGTGATGGCACTCCAACCACAACACATTCCACTTGCCCTACGGAGAGATGACGATCACGCCAGAGGACATGTATCGATTATTGCGGGTTCCTTGCAGGGGTGAGTTGGTGTACTATGATTCTGCATATGATTCTTCTGTCTGCCGATGAGTATTCGGGGACAACACTATTGGAGATGGGGATATGATTACATGGCCTTAGTTTGCCTCTTTTTTGACATTACCAGCAGTTTTGGGTGCCTTGATTGGTGGTCTACTTCTTCCCGACCGGCAAGGTCATGGTTTTTTAGTCGGTTGGGGCCGGATTATAGAGGATTTACTTGCTCATCCTCGATGGTTTGATTGGGGTTCCTGCGTCTTGGCCCAGTTATATCATGATTTACATGAGGTAGTTTATCGAGGTAGCGACTCATTGTCAACAGGTGTTATTGTTCTGCAGTTGTGGATATGGGAACATCTTCCCATTACTAGGCCTATTTCTGATAGATTTCAACCTCGGGGATATCCCTATGCTTTCTTATATATAGGCATGGTCATACAACATCATATGGGTCATTTGGATTACTGGCGACGTCAGATTGATGATTTGGATCAGGTTATATGGCATCCTTATCTCGGTTGTGATCGTTGCAGAGAGGATGTTGATGAGTTACCATATATGTTTGCCCCTCGCTAGATGATTGGGTGCACTCCTACCACTATTGACCACTTCTACTTTGGTAGAGTTTTGAGACAGTATGGGCGGATTCAAGATATGCCTCAGGGCAATGCAAGACTTAGATAGACCTAAGGATTTGACAAGACTTAAT
Organism: Chamaecyparis obtusa; assembly: GCA_027943335.1. NCBI lineage: Eukaryota > Viridiplantae > Streptophyta > Pinopsida > Cupressales > Cupressaceae > Chamaecyparis > Chamaecyparis obtusa. The sequence goes on from BSBK01009158.1 coordinate 216,429, forward strand.
GTGCAAATGTTGAGACCAGCCCCTCCATCAATGAGAGCTCTTTTGACTCTATGCCTTTCGATTAAGACCTCTATATGCAATGGTAGATTTTGAGGATGGGTTATAGACATGTCATCTTGATCAGAAAATGAAAGATAATGAGGTGCTACAAGATGACCTACCATATGTTTAAACCTTTTTGTCTCTAAGTTAGTAGGAACATGTGTCTCTCCTAGAGCTTTTTCCAAAATCTCCTTATGGTTTGGTGACAACTTCAATAATTCTAAGATAGAGATTTGTGCTGGAGTATGTTGCAATTGATCAACCAAACTATAAGGCCTTGTTGTTGTAGAAGACTGTTTGACTACAATATTGGATGGTGGGATGTTAGTGCTTTTGGGAGCTATCCCTTGTGAGGTTATTCTAGAATTCTGCCCTCTTGTAATGACATTTGATGCTTCCTTTCGAGGTTGTTCATTAACTATTATAGCATTAACAATGTGATCATAAGGTGGTGCAAAGTTGAGATTATTGGCGCTTTGCTTCTTGTTATTTGATGACTCTCTCTTATCATGTTTGTAAAAGGGTTGTTTGAATGCCATATGATCTTCATTATTGGGAGGTCCGTCAATGGTGATCGTGCCATTATCAATTAAATCTTGCACTACATTTTTTAATTGCAGACATTCATTTGTTGTGTGTCTTCGAATTCTGTGATACTCACAATGGGTATTGGCACTCCACCAACCAGGCTTATCATTTGGCTCGTAAGGCTGAATTTTTGGTAGAGTAATGACATTATTAGCCAGGAGAAACTTTAATGCCTTTTCAAGGGGTTCACCCAAGGGTGTGAAGTTCCTTGTGGGGGTTGGCCTCAAGTGTTTATCAAATTTAGTATTCCTTGAATTATCTCCTTGATTTCCATTGTTGGTGTGATTGTTGTTGGATGGTGCATTAGAGCTCTGATTGGTATTGTTCACTTGATTAGGTGTCCTTGTAAGAGCAAAGGGGACCACCTTAAAGTTACTAGATTCAACTACTCCATCATTCACAATTCCTTTATTGTTATTCTTATAACGACTGTTACTATTAAACCAATGATTCTTCTGATTATTGCCATTGCTACCATTGTTGCCACTATTGGGGTTGTTCTTATTATCTTTGTACAGTTTGAGTTCTCCACTTTTGACCAACACTTCCTCCATGGTTACTCCATTTTCAATTAGATCTTGGAAGGTCTTTGGACATTGCATTTGTAAGCGGTAGTTTAACTCATTACTCAAACTGTTTATGAAGATATCCATCTTCTCTTTTTCAGGCACACTTCTAGGATATCTTTCCAAAACTATCCTCCGCCTTTGTAGAAAGGTGAGGAAGGCCTCTCCATCTTTTTGTTTTGTGTTGCATAACATTATCATCGTGACATCATGTTTAATGTTATATGAGTAATGAGCCATGAATTTTGATGCTAACTCTTCAAAGGTTTTAATGCTGGAGGGTAACTTAGAAAACCACTCCATAGCCATGCCTCCTAAGCTTCACAGAAATAATCTCACTAAATATGTGGTATCATGCATGAACTCTAAGCTCAATGCACAAAACTCTCATAAGTGATCTTGAGGATCCGTTGTTCCTTCGTACTTGTCATATTTAGGGAACACAACATTGATCGGGAATGGCACCATAACCAAGCTTTTATCAAATGGGAATGGGCACAATGCTTCTATAGAGAAAGGCTTGGGAGACCCGATTTTATTGATGTTGTCTAGTTGCATTTGAAATGCCTTGAATTGTTTCTTCATAATGTCTAAGGTACTTTCCTCAACTTTTAGTGTTTTAAGTTGGTTGACATCAAAGTCATGAGGAAGCTTGAGATCTTTTTGTGCTAAGTCCATGAAATTTTTTTCTCTATCTAGGTCCATTGCCTTTTCCATGAGCCTTTTGAAATAAGGACATTAGACAGCCTCACTAATTCTTTCATCCGTGGCATCTTCTGCCGTTAGTTTGGCGTTATTTTGAGTATGAGTTTGATTAACTCCATGAGCACTTGGATCTACTCCTTCATTGTTAGTATTTCCTTGGTTATTAATATTGCTCTGGTTATTCATGTCATTGCCTCCACCATTGGCATTACCTTGGTTGGTGAAATCAATGCCACTATTATCCTTACCACCCAAACTACCTTGATACATCATGTTGTCTTCTTTTTCTTGTTCAGGTGACTTTTGTGGTACTCTAGGAGTAGTTTCATCTTTGGGATAAGGGAGCTCTTGTCTCAAATAAGTCCCGTTAGCTTGCAAGGTTTGCTTGATGTAATATGATCTAGTGAATGCAGGCATGAACCTTGGATGCACGTTAAGACTACTTGGATCTAACCCTTTGCAAAATTTGACAGATATGTGAAATAGGATTTTTGACCAGACTGTAAGCTGGATCAGAGAAAACTTGAAAAAGGGTATTCAAATTGATATTCAAAATTTTTTGAATCTTCCTGGAAGTACTCTTTGTTTGACCTTTTATGTTTCTGGGTGACACTGAATCAAGCATAGGCATGACTAAAACTCCTTTAGGCATGCACTGGTTTGTTATTAGGCGGTCCTCTGTGGGTTTTTAGGCGACACTTTACTATTTCCAAGTGGGTTTCCAGTTATAACCAGGCGTGTCTCAAATGTTCTTAAGCGTGACTTTAGTGTGTATACATGTGTTTAAGAAAGTCATAGGTGTGACTAAAATTTTGACAGGCGAGTGTATTTTGTGTATAGGAAACACTTCTCTAACCAGGGTATAATTTTTTAGATTTTTTAAAACTTTTGATCAGGTATTTTTGAAAATTTCTTGTTTTGAAAATTGAAAACAAGCGCAACACACATATAAATGTCTCTAAACAACAACTAATGTGTATATTCTCGAATGTTTTCACAAGTGTAGCACAATAAACACTTCCAAGAAGCCTACCTAAAGTCAATTTTGGCTTGTAAACATGGCTCTACAAGGTGGCTTTGCTACTTTAAACAGGATTTAGTAAATATTCTGTTCAAATGAATTAAAATCTCTCATCCCCCAAGTATGTTAAGGGGCTTCCCACACGCACCGAGGCATGATTTTGCGCAATCTGTAAAGACTACTAGAGGAAGTTCGAGAAGATTAAAATCCCTTTGTCATACACCCCATTGAGGATACATGCATTTCATTTTATAGTGGGTCGGATTCTCGCGGCAAAAGCAAGTGTATCCCACTTTGGGCTGTCCCTCTCACTAGCCTCGCTAAGGCAAATTTGGGAGGTGAGCCCACTAAATCTCTAGCATGTTCATTTTGCAAGTAAGGTAGATTTTGAATTTTAAGTAAAGTTTTTGGGAGTTTATTTCACCAAGAAGGTGAAGAGCATATCCCTAACTTTCCTTTTGATTCTCAAACACTTCAAACACTTAGTTCTTTTTCAACCTCTTGACAAGGAGGTTCTTAGAATTGAAATGTGTGGTTCAATTTCTTCTTTATTAAAGCTAGGTTTAAATGAAAATGCCACAAGTTAAGGGAATGCAAGCTTGTTTGAGTAGAATACCTTTCCTTGTAGCTAGCAAAAGGCTAGGGGCATTTTTGAGTTGCTGATTTTCATTTTTCACTTACTCACCTTGGCAATTTGCTACGCGATAGAACAACAAGAATTAGAGTGAGAACTAATCTAATCAATGCACAATTAATCTATCAACATCTCGTGGATCTCTAAAATAAAGTGGTAAATGAGGCTCTCAGCTATGATCCTCACTAGTGACACTCTAAAGATGAGAATTAAGCTATATGATATGCAATTAAGATCTATTCAATCAAATTCTAACTCTATTTGATGAACAATCTACTATGATCAAAGCAATTAAGCTATTAAAATTGACAAGTGAGTGGTGTGGATGCAAATTGCAAGAGCTTTGCTACAATTCAAAGATATGGAATGGATCCTTAATGCCTCAAAATGCTTTCTACTTATAGGATTTTCCCAAGGGTAGGGGGTAGAGTGAGTTGATCATGGTTATGCTTAGGTAAGGTCAATTGGCTTTGCTTTGTCCATAAATGGGGGGACAAGGATTTAAATGGTTTCAAAAGGCTGGACCATTTCAACAAAAGTGAGTGATTTGTGTCCATTTTGTCTCCAATTTGCTTTGTTGAGGGAAATTATGATTTATTAATTAATTAAAGTAATTAAATTTAGCCATGAAGGGAAAGAGGTTCATTTTGATTTTTGCTTTCAACAACTATGTCATTAATTGAATTTAATCAATTTCATAGTGTTTTTCCCCTTTTCAAGCTTTATTTAATCATTTAATCATTTCCCTTTGATTTGAATTGCCTTTGTTCCATTTATTGATTTTTCATGTTATTTTAATGATTTGATGCACCTTTTGATTGATTTAAGCCTTTTTGCCAATTTTCTGTGTCTACATGAGCCTTTGTTAATCCCTATTTTGAACAATTCAAACACTACTCTTTCTCTTTGGACCATCAAACATTGTTTTGCATCTTTCCTTATCACTGATTTTCCATGTTCAAGATAACTATTTTTAGATGCTCAAGGACAACCACTTATTTACTTTGTATGTTAGATTGTTGTTGAAGTAGGGGATATGGTTCTATATATGAACTACTAACATTTTCAATGACATGACTCCCAACCCCATGGTTATCTTTATTCACATCACATTTGACATGACTATTAATCTCACTAGTGCAAACCTTGAAGTTTACTAGACTGCTACTAACCCTTACTCATTTACTGTCACTAACCCTTACTCATTTACTATCATTTGCTTTGAGAATTATTCATACTAGTTGCTCTGATTTTAACCCTATGGTATCAAAAAGTATTAGATCTTCATGGAGATCTTTGTTTCCATGCAATGAATGGAAACACCTTCTCAAATATTTGGATGCATTCCATAAGAGAATCACTTCCACCAATGAAATAGTGGAAGTCATCCTTAAAAAATGAAAACAACCCCCTTTAGATAGTGAACAAACTTCTCTTTGGTGCAAATCAGTTTCTGGATTCGATTGTGTGAGTTTTTTTTACTTTCCATCCCCACACTCTCTTTTCCTGATGATGGATCATGGAGTGTGATCCAAAATGTTGATGCTAAAAACACTCACACAATCAAATCCAGAAACTGATTTGCATCATAATGGATTGTGGAAATCTCATTCTGTTAAATGCTCTTTTGGTGCTTATGAGACTCTATCACCATAGTCCAAAGAAACCTCTATTATCTTTCTTATTGCTACATTACAATTATTTTGTCATGATAAACTAGTGACAGACATTTGAAAATTAGGGTTCTTGGACTCCTACAAATCAGTGTCACTATCTTCATATTTTTGATGAATAAGGATACCCTTGTGTCATTATATTTTATCTAATTTGTTCATGCACCGTGATTGCTTTTAACAATGAATGGAAATGATTTTCTCTGCATATTTTACCTTATAATAGTGATCTTTGTCATATCTTTTTCTTGGAACAATACTCTATGTCTCCTTGACACCATCACACTCTTTTCCAAGGGTGACTTTAACACTTTAAGAAATGGGATTTCTAGGCTATGAGAGGATTTAAATAGAATCTGAACAAATGAAAGCTTAATAAGATTTGCCTAGAAATCACACAAAACAAAATCAAGAAGCACAAAGACAAATAAGGGTGACAAAAGCCTTGCTACAAAAAATATCAGACTTTCTAAAGAATTCATCAAATAAGTGTGAAGTTATGATACCAAACTTGAAATGAGCATGAATCTACTATATGGCATCCCACTTTGATAAGTTGTTCTTTTCGGCGAATCTCTTTGAAACTGCCCTTGCCAACATCCTCCCTCCCTTTACAAAAATATGAGATATGGAGCATAATATGGGTATCCATTAGAGTATAATAGACATAGGAATTTTGTTAGATGTAGTTATAGTTGTGTTGTTTAAAAATGTATGTAAAAATTAGAAGCGTAGACAAGACACATGAATTGTTTGATAGATGCCTCAAGTAAGCATAGACAGGGCACACAAAACATGTATTGGAACAATCACTATTATTATCATGATATAATTGTCCTCTATTTTATTCATTACTCTGATTTATATTGACATTGTCTACATGTTTGTTGTCTACAATAGCCTCCATGACTTCCAATCATGGAGTGTCTTTGGTTTTTATAGAATTATGTCTTTATGATAGTGCCTTGATTGTTCTCAAACATTGTCATGGAATCAATGCATTGTATTCACTTATAACATTGCACCCTTCACTATCTTGACCTTTATTGCTTCAGAGGATGCTTATTTAGGTCTTTAAATTGACAATCATGACCACCTTGCTTCATCATGTTTTTTCTGGGTCTATCACTACTTAAATGATCATCATTTTTTACTGCTTCCAGACCTCTTTCTTGACACCATTTTCTCTTCAACATATGAATGTCATAGTGAACTTGTAGACACGTAAAATTGGACAAATACTTTTAAATTGCAAAAATCAATTAAATGGATCAAAATGCATTAAAATGGACATAATTAAATAAAGTTGAACAAAATCAATTAAAACAAAGGAATTATTAAATAATGATGTTAAATGATTAAATTAAAGCTTAAAGGGGCCAAAAAAATATATAATTGATTTTAATTAATTGATTGTATAGTTGTTTAATCAGAAATCAAAACGAACCTATTACCCTTCCATGGCTAAATTTAATTAATTAATTGAATTAATATTCCTTATTTTCTTTCAACAAAGTGATGAACCAATGAAAATTGAGACAAAAAGGACACAAATCACTCAAAACATTTAAATTGTCCAAAGATTTGAAACCATTTAAAGGCTTGTCCCCTCATTTGCCCCCCATTTATGGACAATGCAAAGTTTTTGACTCGACCATGAGATAACCATGATTACTTCACTCTACCCCCTACCCTTGGGAAATTACTATAAGTATGAGGCATTTTGGAGAGCATTTCCATCTTGGAATTTCATTTGCAAAGCATTGTTACTATAGGCAATTGAGCATTCTAAGAGCATTGGAGCATTGGAGCATTTGAACATTTGATCATTTGAGCATTTTAGAGCATTTTAGCATTGCAATTTATCAATGGAGCTCGATTAAGCATGAATTCATCATAGAATAAGCATTTAGAAGCATTATAGCAGCATTATTCTCATTTTAGAGGTGTCACTAGTGAGGATTTGTAGCTGAGAGCTCACTTACCACTTCTTTCTAGAGATCCATGGGATAATATAGATTATAGTTGCAAGTTTAAATAGATTTCCTTTGTATTTAGTTTAAATTGTTGCTATCTTATCTTAATTTCATAGAGGTGAGTAACTTCATCACACAAATGGCACCCACCGTGGGGCTCTAAGCCTCACTTCATCATTTTCATCTCTATTTGCATGCTTGGATATTCTATTTTCCATGAATTGCTTGCAGGAAATTGGAAAAGTCACGTGTACAGGAGGTTTAATCACGCTTACAGTCAGTTCACTGTCACCTAAGAGCTCTGTATTAATGCCTACTAGCTAGAGATCTGTGCTTCTGATGACAAAGCTTTCAGCCTTTACAGCTCATAGTCATGCCTGTGACTCAAGTAGTATCGCTTGGCTTTAATTTTCTATCACTTAAGTTGATGCTTTGCTTCGCATTATATAGTTTTAGTCACGCTTGTGCAATGAAATTTATCGCTTAGAACTGTTAATATGTCGCTTAGCATTAAATATTTTGTGCAAATTTAAGCTTTGTTTATGCCTCTGAATAAATTATTTACGCCTATGTAACTTTGAGTAAAGCTTGAACCCTGCAAAGTGACACTCGCTACTATCAAAGTTACACTTGTAAGCAGTTTAATCATGCCTATTAGCTGGATGATGTCGCCTGGTGTTTGCTGCCTGTTTTGGTTTTTAAATTGATAAATTTCAATATCTAATTCTTTGTCTATAATTTTTAATAGTAAATGAGCAGACATCCAAAAGTGAAAAAGCCAAAAACTAGGTTCAACCAAGAGGGAAAAGCGTTGACTAAAAGGATCAAGAAGGAAAATCAAGCACATACAAAAGTCATTCTTGAATCAACATTGGACGAAGAAGTTAAGGTACATGAAAAATGCATTGCTATGATTGAAGCTTACAAGCATAAATTTATTTCATTAAATTGGATTTTTAATCCTTAAGCTTAAATAGTTAAAAATGCAAACAAAGTTCTCTAAAGTTTCATTTACTTAAAATCTTTGTGTTGTTAAATTCAAATTTTGGTTTCCCCTCATTGTGAATTAGTTGTGTTGGACTAATTTATTGGAGGAGGGAGCTGGAACAATCACCACTAGGTGAGTGGAAATAAAAATAAATAAATCAATGATTCAAAAATTCCCCTAGCCTTTTACTAGCTACAAGGAAAGGTATTTGACTTGAGCAAGCTTGCATTCCCTTAAATTGCGACATTTCATTTGAATCTAGCTTTAATAAGGAGGGAATTTGTCCAAAGATTTCAATTTTAAGAACCTCCTTGTCAAGAGGTTGAAAAAGAACAATAAATTGCTTGAAGTGTTTGGGAAGAAAAGGGAAAGTTAGGGATATGCTCTTCACCTTTTAGGTGAACCAAATTCCCAAACACTTAACCTTGATTCCATTTCATTGCTTTCCATGAACATGTTATTTAAAGAAGAGATTTAGTGGGCTTGCCTCTCGAGTTTGCCTTAACGAGGCCAATGAGAGGGACAACCCAAAGTGGGATACACTCACTTTTTCCATGGGAATCCGACCCACTATAAAATGAAATGCATGTATCCTTAATGGGGTGCGTGACAAACGGATTTTGATTTTTCAACATTCCTCTAGTAGTCTTAACGGATTGCAGAAAATCATACTTCGGTGCGTGTGGGAAGCCTCCTTGGAGGATTGAGAGATTGAAGTCTATTTGAACAAAATGTTTATTAAAACCTGGTAAAATAGCAAAACCACCTTGTAGAGCCATGTTTACAAGCCAAAATTGACTTTAGGTAGGCTGTTTGGAATTCCTTATTGTGATATACTTGTGAAAAACATCGGAGATCATACACATTAGAGTGTTTTTAGGGACATGATGACAAAGTGATGTGTGTGTTGTGCTTGTTTTTCTATTTTCAAACACATAAATTTCTAAAAACTAATCTTACAAATTTTAAAAATTCAAAATCTTATACCCTGGTCAAAGAAGTGTCACCTGTGCATGAAACACACTCGCCTATCAGAGGTTCAGTCACGCTTGTGACTTGTTGAAACACGCGTAGACATACTGAAGTCATGCTTAGAAAAATTTCAAACATGCTTGGAAAATCTAAAAACCCGCCTGGCATAAAAAAAATCTCGCTTGATAACCTACAGAGTGTCGCTTAACAAGAAATTAGTGCACGCCTACTAAAGTTTAAGTCACGCCTACACTTGGTTCAGTGACGCCCACAGATCAAAAAGTGAAAACAAAGAGTACTTGCAGGGGGAGTCAAAAAATTTTAAGAACATATTCGAGTACCCTTTTCCATGTTCTTACTACTCAGGTTTTCAGTTTGGTCAAAAATCTTGTTCTGTATATTTTGTTTAAAATTTGGCAAAGGATTAAGCCTCAAGTGATATTAACTTTCATTCTTCAAGGTTCATGCCTGCATTTACCAGATCTTATTATATCAAACAAACCTTGCAAGCTGATGGAATGTACTTACGCCAAGAACTCCCTTACCCAGGAGAAGAATCTACCACTCCTAGAATACCACAAAAGTCACCTGAACAAGAAGTAGAAGACAACATGATGTATTATGGTGGTTTGGGTAGCAAAGATAATAGTGGTATTGATCTTACTAACTAGGGTGATGCCAATAATGAGGGCAGTGATATAAATAATCAGGGCAACACTACTAACCAAGGCAATACCAACAATGGAGGAGCAGATCAAAATGCTCAAGGTATTGACCAAACTCACACTAGAACTCACACCGAAGCAATGGCAGAAGATGCCATGGATGAAAAAGTTAGTGAGGCTATCCAATGTCCTTATTTACAAAAGCTCATGGAAAAGGCAATGGACAGAGATAGAGAAAAAAAATTCTTGGACTTAGCACAAAAAGGTCTCAAACTACCCCGTGACTACGATGTCAACCAACTCAAAGCACCAGAAGTTGAGGAAAGTACCTTAGACATCATGAACAAGCAATTCAAGATGTTTCAAATGTAATTGGACAACATTAAGCAAAGCGGGGCTCCTAAGCCTTTTTCCATAGAAGCATTGTGTCCGTTCCTATTTGATAAAAGCTTGGTTATGGTGCCATTCCCAATCAATGTTGTGTTCCCCAAGTATGATAAGTATGAAGGAACGACAGATCCCCAAGATCACTTACGGAAGTTTTGTACATTAAGCTTAAAGTTCATGCATGATACAACATATTTAATGAGATTATTTCTGTGGAGTTTAGGAGGCATGGCTATGGAGTGGTTTTCTAAGTTACTCTCCGGTATTAAGACCTTTGAAGAGCTAGCTTAAAAATTCATGGCCCATTACTCATATAATATTAAACATGAGGTCACGATGATAATGTTATGTAACACTAAACAAAAGGATGGGGAGGCATTCCTCACTTTTTTACAAAGGTGGAGGATAGTTTTTGCAAGATATCCTAGAAGTGTGCCTAAAAAAGAGAAGATGGATATCTTCATAAATAGTTTAAGCAATGAGTTGAACTATCGATTACGAATGCAATGTCCAAAGACCTTTCAAGATCTAATTGAAAATAGAGTAACAATGGAGGAAGTACTGGTCAAAAGTGGAGAACTCAAACTGTAGAAAGATAACAAGAACAACTCCAACAATGGCAACAATGGTAACAATGGCAACAATCAAAAGAATAATTGGTTCAATAGTAATAGTCGTTATAAGAACAACAATAAGGGAATTTTGAATGATGGAGTAGTTGAATCTAGAAACTTGAAGGTGGCCCCCTTTTCTCTTACAAGGACACCTAATCAAGTAAATAATACCAATCAGCTTCCCAATGTGCCATCCCACAACAACCATACCAATAATGGAAATCAAGGAGATAATTCAAGGAGTACTAAATTTGATAAATATTTGAGGCTAACCCCTCAAAAGAACTTCACACCCTTGGGTGAACCCCTTGAAAAGGCATTAAAGACTCTCATGGGTAATAATGTCATTACTTTACCCAAAATTCAACCTTACGAGCCAAATAATAAGCCCAGTTGGTGGAGTGCCGATAGCCATTGTGAGTACCACAGAATTTGAGGACACACAACAAATGAATGTCTGTAACTAAAGAATGTAGTGCAAGATTTAATTGATAATGGCACAATCACCATTGACAGATCTCCAAACAATGAAGATCATACAGCATTCAAACAACCTTTCTACAAACATGATCAAGGGGAGTCATCTAATGGCAACAAACAAAGTGCCAATAATCTTAACTTTGCACCACCTTATGATAACATTGTGAATGCTATAATAATTAATGAGCAGCCATGAAAAGAGACATCAAATGTCATTACAAGAGGGCAAAATTCTAGAATGACTCTACAAGGAGCTGTTCCTAAAGTCATTAGCACTCCATAGTCCAACATTGTGGTTAAGCAACCTTCTACAGCAGCAAAACCTTATAGCTTGGTTGATTAGTTGCAAAGAACTCCAACATAAATATCTATCTTAGAATTGTTGAAGTTATCCCCGAATCATAAGGATATTTTGGAAAAAGCTCTAGTAGAGACAAATGTTCCTACTAACCTAGAAGAAGAAAAGTTCCAAAATATGGTAGGTCATCTTGTAGCACCTCATTGTCTCTCATTTTCCGATCAAGATGACATGTCTATAACCCATCCTCAAAATATACCATTGCATATAGAGGTCCTAATAGAAAGGCATAGAGTCAAAAGAGCCCTCATTGATGGAGGAGCTGGCCTTAATATTTGTACACTAAGTCTCATCAAATCCTTAGGGTTGTCTGAGTCTTGCATTGACCCTATGAAAAAAATCACCATAAAATCTTATGATGAAGCTGAAAGGGCCTCTAAAGGTATGATCATGTTGCCCATCCAAGTAGGACCAGTCAAGAAAGACACCAATTGCCAAGTATTGGACATGAATTTAACTTATAATATTTTGTTGGGGAGACCATGGATTCATGAGATGCAAGCAGTCCCATCCACATACCACCAATGCATCAAATTCTTGTACATGGGTGAAGAAATCATGGTGGGAGGGGACTCAAACCCGTTCCAATGTTGTAATGCACTCAAACCCCTTCATGAGCTATTTATTCCACACAACCAGGAAGGAATCATTCAAAGAGCCACCATTGAAGATACAAAAATGGATGATCTGGTCATAACATTAAATACTACTCAAAATCCTTCTCAAGCTAGCTCAACGACATCAACTAAGGGAAAGCAAAAGGTGAGCTACGAGGGTCCAATTATTAATGAGGGTTCATATCAAAATCCTAAGTCAGAGATAGTATGCTATAAACCTACTAGAGAAGAAAAAGATGAAGCTAAAAAGGAAAATTATAAGCAAATGGATAAGATGATGGAGGTATTTGACAAACAGTGCAAAATTAGTTCAAAAGGAGTAGGGGAATACTCTATTTCCCTATTTGACATGCCCACGTCTCCAAGGACACATGGTAAACCATCTAAAGAACACTTGCCTCACAAGTACAACTCTTACTTTGTAAGAGAAAGTGATAAAGCAACATTTGACAAGGAAGAAAATGAAGTACTTCAATGGCTCTATCACGATGAAGAAGATACCTCAAACACTCCCATGGAATGAATTTAGCATGTTAATATATGAACCAAGCAATATGGGAAAGGTTTTGAGATTATGTAGAAAATGGGATACAAGGGAAGAGGACCCTTGGGCCAAAGGAATAGAGGGTTATTAGAACCCATTGAACCTACTTGGAGGGCAAAACAAGAAAAATTTGGAGTAGGATACCAATACAAAGGTGAAAGTTCCATCCCAATGCAAGATTTTTATCCTCAAATAAATGACTTAGAATCCGATGGAGATAGTGATGACTCTCAAGATTATGAATGGGATAACCTATCAGATGAATCATGTCAAGATAAGGAGGTGATTGCAATACATACTTATTCAAAAATCCCAAAGCAAAAAGTCCAAATCAATGAGGAACCTAATATCCAAGTTATTAACATAGGGCATGCACCTACCAATCAAGCATGGATAGAGACATTTTGGATGCCTTCAAAGGAGGGAGATTCAAACATTAGGTTTAATCCACTCGTGGCTTTTCCCACGTTGTTTCCTATAGAAGTTGAAGAGGACTCAAGTGAAGGGGATTTTGACCCTTCTTTCTTGGACCATCTTGAGGAAGCTCACATCATAGATCTAAAGGATACAATGTATGAACCCTCAAATGAAGTCATGTCCATAAACCCTATTGATGAAATTTTTCCCAATGAATCCTTACTTTTGATACATCCGAATCTCATTGATTGGGACTAAACTAAGCCGAATGACTTACTTTACTTTCCAAATGACCAAGAAGAAAACCAATACCTCAATGCGATTGAACCCTCTTTCACCAATGAATTCGATACAGACATGATGAGCACAGTGGGGGTCCATTCTCTTAGTCAAAAGAAAAAAATGAAAAAAAATAAGAAAAAGAAAAGTTCTAGTGTTGAAAACCATTATGTGGCACCACTAGAACCCAAAAAAATAAAAATAAAAGATGTTTCCTTTGGTGAAAACCCAACTGTGGCACCAAAGGAAGAGAGATTGGATACCTTTCCCAAGCATGAGGAAGAAAGGTCACCTATACTTATAGAACCAACAGAAAAGGTCAACATTGGTACGAAAGTAGATCCAAAGTTTATACACTTGGCTGCATCACTCACACCTCTAGAAAGAGAGGACTTCATAAAAAATTTCAAAGAGCACCAAATAAACTTTACATGGTCATAAGCCGACATGGCCAGCTTAGATCCTGACTTTATAATGCATCATTTGAATGTTAGACTAGGGGCTAAGCCCATAAAGCAAAAGTTGAGAAAGATGCACCCACACATAGCTCTTTTGGTTAAGGGAGAACTAGAAAAATAGTTTAAAGTAGGCTTCATAAGGGCAATAGCTTATGCTGAATGGATCTCGAACATTGTACTAGTTACAAAACATGACAAATCTATTCAAGTATGCATAGATTTTTGAGATCTAAATCTTGCTTGTCCTAAGGATGATTTCCCACTTTCGAGTATTGATGCAATAGTTGACTTGACAGCGGGTCATTCCATGTATTCCCTAATGGATGGTTTTAGCGGGTATAATCAAATTAAAATTGTACCTGAGGACCAGGAAAAGACTACCTTTACTTGCCCTTGGGGCACTTTTTGTTGGAATGTCATGCCTTTCGGCCTTAAGAATGCCGGAGCTACATATCAAAGGGCCATGACAACTATCTTCCATGACATGATGCACACATTCTTAGAAAACTATGTGGATGATATCCTAGCAAACCCATCAAAGAGAAGAACATCTTCAAATTTTGAAAAAGATATTTGTTAGGTTGGAACAATTCAAGGTCAGATTAAACCCAAAGAAATGTGCCTTCAGAGTCCAATCTGGCAAGTTACTAGGCTATATAGTTTCCGCCAAAGGAATTGAAGTGGACCCAGAGAAGGTACAAGCCATAATGGACATAGACATACCAAGGAACATCAGCCAAATGAGATCATTACAAGGCAAAATTCAATCCATATCGAGATTTATCTCTCAATTGGTCGAAAAATGTCATTCTTTCACCAGGTTGCTACATAAGGACATAATATTCATGTGGGATGAGGAATGTGATCAAGCTTTTACATTGTTGAAGACTTATTTGATAAATCCACCCATTCTCATGCCACCAATTAAGGGAAAAGCATTGCTTCTATACATATCCGCTACCGAAAGATCACTAGGAGTGCTTTTAGCACAAGAAGATGAACAAGGAAAGGAAAGAGCTATCTACTATTTAAGTAGGACTTTGATCAAATATGAGCTTAATTACACATTTATGGAAAGAGCTTTCTTAGCGGTGGTGTTTGCATCTCAAAAGTTGAGACATTATATGTTGCTGCATAAGGTCAAACTAATTACCAAAATTGATCCTCTCAAGTACTTGTTAAGCAAAACGGCCCTAACGAGTAGAATAGCTAAGTGGGTTATGATTTTGAGTGAATTTGACATTGAGTATGTTGATAGAAAGGCAATAAAAGGGCAAGTAATAGCGGATCATTTAGCGGAGAATCCCATGACTTCTACACACACTATTCAAGTGGAATTTCTAGATTCTGCCATTATCAACATAGAAGCAAAAACATGGAAGTTATTCTTTGATGGCTC
The DNA here is from genome assembly GCA_027943335.1 of Chamaecyparis obtusa. NCBI lineage: Eukaryota > Viridiplantae > Streptophyta > Pinopsida > Cupressales > Cupressaceae > Chamaecyparis > Chamaecyparis obtusa. Next base: position 231,812 of record BSBK01009158.1, read on the forward strand.
TTATACTCAAGGAGGTCCCGGTGCCGGCATCCTATTGGTCACTCCTCAAGGTTACACCATTCCAAAGTCCTACAATCTTGTGTTTCCATGTACAAACAATATAGCGGAATATGAGGCACTTGTCATAGGTATCAAAATGGCCTTAGAGTGGAACATCAAAGAGCTACAAATTTATGGAGACTCTCAACTTATCATCAATCAAGTCAACAATGAATATAACACTAAAGATGAAAATTTCATGCCATATAAGACCATGATTGATGGATGGAAGAAATACTTTTCCTTGATCACTTTTGAGCAGCTTCCTAGAGAGAAAAATAGAGCAGCTGATGCCATGGCCACCTTAGCTTCCTTGTTACAAAAACTGGATCAAAATGAGAAGTATGAGTTCTTGGTGGAAGAGTTGGTGAAACCGGCATTCAACCTTCCTGAAACCCAAATTGTTTCCTTATTACATTGACATGACTCCCCTTGGTATGGACCTATATACACATACCTCAAAGACCAAGTACTACCCTTAGACCAAACCTGAGCTCAAAAATGAAACTTCATACACCAATCAGCCCGTTACCTAATCCTCTTCGAAACATTATATCATAAGGGTTTTGATGGGATGTTACTTAGATGTATAGAGGAAGAAGAGTCTAAGTTAGCTTTACACGAGGTTCACGAAGGCATTTGCGAGTCACACTCAAGCGGTCTAAACCTAGCTAAGAAAATCCTTCACTTAGGGTATTTCAGGAAGACATTAGAAAAGGATGCTTGCCACTTTGTGAAGACATGTAGTAAATGTCAATACCATGGTGACATGATACATGCACCGGCACATGAATTACACCCATTTGTCACACCATGGCCTTTCTATCAATGGGGGTTTGATCTAATTGGCATCATACATCCATCTTCTTCAAATGGACACAAGCACATCATAACTGCAATGAAATATTTCACTAAGTGGGTTGAAGTGGTTCCTTTGATAACGACAATGGGTAAACAAATTTCCATGTTTATCTTAAATCATATCATTTGTCGATATGGTATTCCTCATGCCATAATAATAGATAATGGAAAACAGTTCAAGAATAGGGATGTTGATGAACTTTGTGCTACATTTCATATCACTCGCCATTCTTCATCAATTTATTACCCTCAGGGAAATGGGCAAGCCGAAGCCACAAATAAGAATATCTTGAAGATTTTGAAAAGGTCGGTCAATAAATCAAGAAGGGATTGGCATATGCAAATTAATCCAGCATTATGGGCCTATAGAACTAGCATAAGAACACCCACAAGAGCCACACCATTCTCGTTAGTCTATGGAGCTGAAGCAGTTTTACCATTAGAGGTTGAACTCCCATCTCTACGAGTATCATTACACGGATTGATCATAGATGAAGACTATAGAGTAGCTAGGCTTCAACAATTGGAGTTACTTGAAGAACATCAAACACAAGCTTATGAGCACCTGAAAGTGTATCCGAATAGAATCTCGAAGAACTATAATAAACATATTAAACTGAGAGTCTTTCAGGTAGGAGACTTAGTGTTGAGGGAAAACCCAAAGAATTAGGTTGAAAGGGAGAAGAAAGGAAAATAGGAAGCTAATTGGCTTGGCCCATTCATCATAGTATCTTCATTTGGCACAAGAACCTATAAATTATCAGATTGTGAAGGAGAGGAGCTCCAAGAACCCATCAACAGTATTCATCTCAAAAGGTTCTACACATGAGTTAAACGAAAGAGTATAAAGAGTATCAGATGAAAGAGCATCATATTTATTGTACATAGTTCAAAAGAGATTCTGAAAATACCAAAAACATTTGAAAAGCCCAAAAGATCAAAAATATTGAAAAATTGAGCATGAAGAAAGGAAAAACATTCGAAAAAGATGTTGTCTTGGTGAAAACCTAGCAAATAGGCACCTTGATGATATGAAAAAAAAAGAAGAAGAAGAAAAATAAAAAAAAATTGAAAGAAGAGAAAAAGTGCCTTGGTGAAAACCTAGAAATAGGCACCTTGGTAGCAAAAAAAGTAAAAAAGCTTTAAAAATAGAAAAAAGAGCTTGATCCATCCAAAGGGTGAAAACTTGGTAAACAAGCGCCTTTTGTTCCCTTAAGTTTGTCTTTTCCTCGTCACATATGTCCATATTGCATTTCCACCATCTCATTTGTATAGCCATCATTGCATCCATCATTTGTACATAGTCATAATAAAACCGGTCAGTCACATTGTTGCATTATTTGTTAGCCCTAAGTTTGTCAAATGATCACACTTATCCTCTGGGGGTAGAAGAAGATTACAAATTTGGCACCGAAGGGATTCAATAAGTGCTACAATTAGTCACGTCAGAGGAAGATTTATTAGAGTTTCAGAAGTGAGGATAGTTTATTGAGCCTAAGTATTTGATCCTACAACATGATCCTTGAGCCCTGATTGACGTTATTATTCAAGATTAAAAATGGACAAGAACACCTTAAAGATTAGAATACTTGAAAATACTTGTTGGAAAATCCTAAAACATGGCAAGACATTCAAAGCTTTTCTTTCTTGGCAAAATAATGAAGCATGGTAAAACACTTGAAATTTTCTGATTGATAAATCTTGATGAAATTGACTTTTTATCACCTCTTTTAGCTAATCAATGATGTTTCGACTAGATTAGCCATGATAAAGATGTGATATTTTTTCTTGCCTTTGAGTGACTATTTTGAGGAAGATTCATCCCCTTATGAGAGTTCGTCTAACGACATGGTCATCAAAGAACCATCGAGCACTGTCTCATAAAAGGAAGAGTTGACCTTTGCTTGTTTACGCAAATAGATCCCTTGGCTATTTAGATTTTCTATATCTTAATACCAAAAATCCACTTGCAACATTTAATCCATTGACACCGGTATTCAGACTCCCATAGTTTGGTCATCCAACTAGTGAGGGTTGTACCAATTTCAAAATGAGGTTACCAAAATGCGATAAAAAGTAGTATTCATATCATCATGATGTGTTCAGTGATGATTGTACTAGCTTTCTGGTCCCAAAAATGCTCAATGATGAAAATTTATCCTCATGGCATTTGTTTTCTAAAAGCTGGTGACACTTAGGTTGCAATATCATGTTAGGTTAATTGCATGGTACTATTGTATTTAGATTAATTGCATTGCATTAGCATGGAAAGTTAATTGCATTTATTTATGGTAAATTTTCCAAGGACAAAAGGAGGGGCACATCAATAAATACTTGAGTTGTTCAAACATCAATAAATGGGGGGAGAGATGCCAAATTCAAACATTCACTATAATCCTTGATTTTCAAAAATGCAAGTGAGATTATCTTTGCATTCATGTATAGCATTAAATCATTATTCATTACTCATATATCAATAGAAAAGAAAAGAAATCATGTTCCATATATCATGCATATAAATTAAAAATTCACATTGCATTCATCTAAATGCTTGAAAAATTAAAAAAACATAGGAACATACATATGCATTTACATCAAATATTTTGCATCCATACATTGAAAAAATAGAAAAGCATATTATCAAAATTCATACATCATTGCACTCATTTATCTATATCATAAAATAAGATAACTGCATCCATAGCATAAATTGTCAATGCATAACACATCATATAGCTGCATAAAAGATAATCTCATAAAAACTGATCAAGACGAACCAAGGAGTATATCATATATATCATCAACAGAGTGTTCATCATATGATCATCAAATCAAGTATCAAGGTACAATATCATCAAAAGGGGTACACCAAATGTGTCGATCAGTCAAATATCATGACATATGAAACAAAGAGGACATCATCAATGAGTCACTAGATCAATCAAGAGCCTGCAGCACCAGATCCATCTGGACCTCTACCATCTTGTGGGGGAGGAGCCTGTGAAGTACTCACTCCATCCTGTCTTGGAACAACCACAGCTGATACAAACTACTATAATAACAAGGCAACCTGATCCAACTGACCCACAATAGTGGACATATCTGTCCTCAATACCTGCATATCTTGAGATAATCCATCAATATGATCACCCTATGCACCCTATGGCTGTGGAGCTGGGGGAGGCATCTGTGGAGCACCATCATCCTATTGTGCCTAATCCTGCTGAGCTGCATCATCATCATGCTGAAGCAAGGCTACTCTCTGTAACTATACCAAAGGATCCAATCCCCTAGGAATCTACCTAGCTACATCAATCTGTGCCTGTCTCTGAGCTCACTGATGTCTATGAGCCCTATCATGTCTATCTACTCTAGGCTATCTATCAATTGCATCATCATGTGCTCTAGCTAGTCTACCTCTAGCAGCCCCATGATCATGACCCCATCTCATCTGTCCTCTACCTGGTGCAACCTGAGGATGTCTATGTCCTCATCCTCTTTGATGTCTATCATCCCTATCACTGTCACGACATCCAGGAATAGGCTCAATTGGATCAGTGAAATGAGGAAACCTATTGCGAGCCCACCAATCTGCATACTCATGTGACATCCCTACATCTGCAATACCTATCAATATCTCCCATGTGCAAATGGTCATACCTACAGTCTGATCTAATGCAAACTAATAATCAATACATTGACCCCATAGAGAAATCTATGCCTGTACTTGCACATATAGTGCATTGCCCTGAGGCATATCCTGTGTCTGACCATACTATCTCAAAACTCTTCCGAAGCAAAAGTGCTCAATGGTAGTGGTAGTACACCCAATCATCCAACGAGGGGAAAACATGTATGGTAACTCATCCTCATCCTCTCTCCATCTATCACAACTGAGGAAGGGATGCCATGTAACCTGATCGAGATCATCAATTTGACACCTCCAATAATCCAAGTGACCCAAGTGGTGCTAAATCACCATACCAGTGTATAGGAAAGCATAAGGAAATCCTCAATGTTGAACCCTATCAGAAATGGGCCTAGTAATGGGAAGATGCTCCCATATCCACAACTGAAGAACAATGGCACCCGCTGATAATGAGGCACTCCCCCAATACACCACCTCATGTAAATCATGATACAACTATGCCAGAACATAGGAACCCCAATCAAACCATCAAGGATGAGCAAGTAAATCCTCCATGATCCTACCCCAACCGACTGAAAAACCATGACCTTGCCGATCCAGAAGTAGTAAACCATCGATCACTGCACCTAAAACTACTGTTAATGTAGGAAAAGATGCAAACTGAGGCTAGGTAATAGTATCTCCATCTCCAATAGTGTTGTCCTTGAATACTCATCAACAGACAAAAGAATCATAAATAGAATCATAATATACTATCTCTCCTCTGCACGGGATCTAAAGCAATCTATACATGTCCTCAAGCATGATAATCATCTCTCTGTATGATAAATGAAAGGTGTTGTGGTCAGAGTGCCATCGCTCCACCACTGTAGTTAGCAACCCATGGTTTAGATGAAATCATGGGAGGTCAAGCAAAAATCTCAATCCGCATCGCTCGATAACATGGAACTCAGCTACTGTGAGTCCCTGACTCAAGTCAATAACCCAAGAAGCAACTGACCAGACATATAAGGTAGGATTGTGATCCTGTTGGAAAAGTAAAAGGAATCATATCAGTACAATGTATCAAGGAATTATCTCAAGTCAATCTTCTCAAATTCTCAAGTCATCACACTAAGTACCCTCGTTCATTTCTCTATATCTTAAGAATGAAGTGGCAGTATCAAAATCATATTAGTTTTCACACTGATTGATTTATCCTATTAATCACTATCCTAAATGGGATTGACAAATCATATTCCAAAGTACCATTATCCAGATATCCTAAACCAATTGTTTTGCCGACAATAACAAACCTACACTTATTATCTGAATTTATCATCAAGAGTTATCAAATGTTTCATCAAACGCAATTAGGTACATGTGTGAAAAGTACACAAATTTTCCACATAGTCAGTAGGCGTGATTTTTTTCATACCAAATGACATTTAACCATAGGCGATAGTAAAAACATTCCAAGTGATATCATTCTGCTGACAGGTGACAGTTTTCTGCTAGGCGATAATGAATTAGGCTACACAACAGTGAATGCTAGCCTAGGCGACAGAAAATACGTTAGGGTTCTGGTAAGCGACAACCTATCGGAAAAGGGTCAGATTAACCTAGCCCTAGGTGAGATTTTTTCTCGTGCTAGGTGAGAGTAAAAGATTCCTAAGTGAGAATAAAATACACGGAGGCGGGAGTAAAAATCACAAAAGCGACAGTAAAATACCCTAAGCGACAGTAAAATCATCCCTAGGTGACAGTTCTTAAACTCAAGGCAACGACTAAACATGAAATTGCAATAAATGATCATAAATGCACCATAAATGCTTAAATCAAGGTTTATAACAACTTACCAGAGCTCCATACTCAGGTGGCCTTGCATATCTCCCACACCTTTCGAATCTATGCTCCTGAATCAGCACAACCATCTCGAAAATCACTAGAGGATCAGAGAAAAATCACCAAGATGAAAAGTAAAAATGAATGGTAAAACAAGGTTTCTCACCCTATTTAAGGTATTTTAACCTAATTTGGGAGGTGAAACTAGCTGTTAACCTATCTTAACCACTCAAACCAAACCGGGGCATAATCATACATCATGACATCTCATCAAAAACTCAGAAATGAAAACATATTTGATAAATCAAACATCAAATCAAATTTTTCGACATCAAGAAATTAATATGTTTTAATTTCTGAGGGGGCATAAGGGTATCAAAAATTGAATTTGCGATCAAACATCATGAAATCAGTGGGGCATCATAATTTTTTTATCAAGAGGTAGCAATCAATCACATCAGGAATCAGCAAGACTTAAAGGATCTTTGAACCAATGTTCTTCACACATTGATTCAAAGAGGGGCATTTGTAGACACGTAAAATTGGACAAATACTTTTAAATTGCAAAACTCAATTAAATGGATCAAAATGCATTAAAATGGACATAATTAAATAAAGTTGAACAAAATTAATTAAAACAAAGGAATTATTAAATAATGATGTTAAATGATTAAATTAAAGCTTAAAGGGGCCAAAAACAATATATAATTGATTTTAATTAATTGATTGTATAGTTGTTTAATCAAAAATCAAAATGAACCTATTACCCTTCCATGGCTAAATTTAATTAATTAATTGAATTAATATTCCTTATTTTCTTTCAACAAAGTGATGAACCAATGAAAATTGAGACAAAAAGGACACAAATCACTCAAAACATTTAAATTGTCCAAAGATTTGAAACCATTTAAAGGCTTGTCCCCTCATTTGTCCCCCCATTTATGGATAATGCAAAGTTTTTGACTCAACCATGAGATAACCATGATTACTTCACTCTACCCCCTACCCTTGGGAAATTACTATAAGTATGAGGCATTTTGGAGAGTATTTCCATCTTTTGAATTTCATTTGCAAAGCATTGTTACTATAGGCAATTGAGCATTCTAAGAGCATTGGAGCATTGGAGCATTTGAACATTTGATCATTTGAGCATTTTAGAGCATTTTAGCATTGCAATTTATCAACAGAGCTAGATTAAGCATGAATTCATCATAGAATAAGCATTTAGAAGCATTATAGCAGCATTATTCTCGTTTTAGAGGTGTCACTAGTGAGGATTTGCAGCTGAGAGCTCACTTACCATTTCTTTCTAGAGATCCATGGGATAATATAGATTATAGTTGCAAGTTTAAATAGATTTCCTTTGTATTTACTTTAACTTGTTGCTATCTTATCTTAATTTCATGTAGGTGAGTAACTTCATCACACATAACTATTTCTTGATCATGCCAATGTCATTGAGCCCTTGCCTTGGTGTTTAATATTTATATAGCATTGTCCTTAGTGTATTCACCACATTCACATTGCATGTGTTGGTCCATCTTTGATTTGTTATTCTTTCTTTAATGGACCTGCTTCTTTGTGTCATTTATCTGCTACTTCCCAACACATTTTATTCACTGTTCTTAACTGTAGCAGCACCCTTTTAGCATATGTGTCATTTCTTTTTTGAACAATTCTATTATTTTGTATCATAGCAGAGGTTGGTATATGCACGAATGTTTACTTGTTTCAAATGGCATTTCTTCCCTACATATTTTAGTCCTATTTTTTATTTGTCATTGTTAGTTTGCAAAAAATCTTGTGCAAGATTAGGCTACTGCAAATACTGACTTTCAAAATCTGGTATGTGTTAAATTACACTATTTTTCATACTGTCAGCCTAGTGGAATTATTATGATTGTTAGTAGTAAAGAAGAAATTTCAAGATTTCTTAGGTTGTTTGTATTTAGATATCTTTCTAGATTACTAGGCTATATTTCTTAAATTTTTGAGGTTGTCCTATGGATCTTGTATTTCTCAGCTTTTGCCTGGATTGTTTCTTTTCTCAGAATTTTTCTCAATATTTTGTGGGTAAAAATGTAAAGTGCACTTCTATGCATGGTTGGAATTGTAATTGTTAGCTTGGGTATTTGAAAAAAGGGGATAATTTTTTTTCTAAATGACCACTTTCTTGGTGATTTTTGATGTCTTATCTCATCTGTCTTTTATGAAATTTTGATCCATAGAAAGAGGGAATCTCATCCATTGAAAGAGTGCTAATATGGAAAGGGGGTATCAATGCAACCCAACCCTTCAACAAAGAATCTCCATTGGTTTACCACCTGTAATTTGTTTTATGTATTCAAAATTTGGAGGCATAAACAAGGAAGTAGATCATTTGATAAAAAACCTCAAATAAATTTGGTCTTATGGAGTGTCATGGTTGTAGGATATGCACAACATGGATTTTTAAAGAGGGATTTAAAATATTCAAGCCATTGCAATTGGCAGGTGCAAAGCCAAATTCCACAACTTTTGCCAGCATCCTGTAAACTAATATTATGTTTGTGTCACAGGAAGGTGACGCTTTTGAAGAAATTTAATGATGTTATTGTTCTCTCTTCTTTCACTGCTAAAACTAATTCTTAACACTGTTATTAATCTTGTCTTGATTATTTGAATAGATCATTATCCTTATTCTCTTGTTTCTTTCATCCTTTTGACCATTTCTATTTTTTGTTCTAGTGTGGCCCTACTGTGACAGTCTTCATGGAAAGTCACCTCTTACTGCTATTATTTAAATATATTACAAACCATGTCACAGTTTTGAGATCATGTCACTATATCATCCTTGATGCAAAATCTCTATGACTTAGATCTTACAATCTTTATTATTACTTCACTTCTTCTATGATTCTATTGCTCGATTGCTACAACTCTTAGAATTCAAATATGTTATTGAAGCTCAACTAGAGACAAATATTTCTTAAGTAGAAATGGCTACGTGTAGACCAATTCACACTAATGAAACTTGAATCAATTATTAAAATTGATTCAATTTATATTACTCTTGAGTCGCACATTTGAAGAAGTTTCCTTTTGCAGATTGTTTTCTTTCAGAAGTCAATGGTAGACATTATTTTAATTCCATGCAAAAACATCTAAAAGTGTGAGATTAACATTTTCTAGGAGTAGTCAATTCTTTACAGTTTTCTTGCATGGTTTTGATTTAGTGCTTCATTATGACATTCAATTTCTACAAACCATTTCAATTTCCTTGTACATTTTGATCATTAATTAGAAATGATGTCAAACATTGAAAAGAAAAGATGGAATACATAGGAATGCTATATATACAAGCTCCACTTCTTATTTTTTCTAAATTGTTAATTTTTTTTCATATTTTTTAATATTTTTTTTATATTCATGCAGATTTTACAATATGCATTCAGTGCAAGTTTTTTGTTTTTCTGTCAAAACCTTGGGAAAATTTTTGGGAGTAAAAATGGATGCAAGATATTCATTTCACATGCTTCCACATATGTTTTTGATAGCAAGATGAATTTGTTTCAGGTTTCCTTTGAAGATGATGCTTTTGGTATTTATGATTTTATCAATAGTGTCTACAATGAGGTAAGCTCAATCATCAATTCAACAATAATTTAATATTTCTCTGACTTATCTTTTTATTTGAAAATCTAATACTCATGCTTTATCTTGCAAACTTGTAGTGTTTCAATCAAAATTTGTGTAACTTTCTCCAAATTAGTAGTTTAACGGTCAAATTGTGCAAACATTTTGCTTCTTTTTTCTTCCCACATTCCTGCTTAATTCCAACATTGTATTAAGTAAATATTTTGTGATGAAGGCATGCATTCGCCAATCAATTTCCTTTGCTGCTTATTTTTTGCAAATGTTATGCATTTTAGAGTGGCTTGGCCTCTCAAGAAAGCTAATGAATATAAGGTTTACAGTATCTAGCTAACATATGTAGCTTGCTTCTTTCTTAGCTTTATGCTTATTGACTTGTTTGTTTATATTGTGGCTTATGTAAGCCTCAACATGGATGTTTTGTGTGATATATCTGATCTTCGGTGTACATATTGCATATGCTTTGCTCCATCATTATAATTGGCTTATAGGGAGGGTCCTTTGACCTAGAAATCAAGGGTGTTTTTGTCAAGATTAGTGGACAGGTCATCATATTTTTATATTTTACTCTTTAGTGTTCAGACCTTTCTACATAAGATATTTTAATAACATACTGCCTATTAAAACACTCAGGTTTGTAAATATTGAAAACATGAATCTCTTGTATATTCAACAAATAGATTTGAATAGTGGTCATGGGAGAGGCAATTGGTAGTGCTTTCTTACTGGCTTACACATTCCTTGAGCAAGGTGATAGTATCGTTGGATCCAATTTGACTAGATAGACCAAATCTTAGAACCCAAAGCCATTTCTGGCATACTCTTTTTACAAAAGTAGAACCATCCAATCAACATATGTCCCTCCAAAGTAAAACCATCTAATCAACATAACTCCCTCCAGCTGAACTTCAGCTTTCCCTAATCCCCAACATTTTAGGTCATTTACTAAAATGCAAAATCTAACATAAAATAAATCTTGATGGTATAGTATAACAAAAATTGCACTGAGAGTTCTATTATTTTCATTGTTCATCATGGATCAACAGGGCTACATGACTAAGAATATGATTGAATAAAAATTTCAAAATGAAACCAGTGAATTAGTACTTAATCTGCTTCAGTCACACAAAGAAAAATAATAAAATATTTTTTTATTGTTCTTATTAGATTTACACATAAGTTTAGACAAAGGAATGATATACAAATGCCACATATAAAATCTGCTTCAAATTAGACACATTATCAACATCTTAATACAAGAAATTGGGATTGCATTCTCTATTCTAAACAAATCTATAAACCTTGCATTGCTTCAATATTAGAAAACAAAAATCTATAAACCTGAAACCTGTGAAAATAAAATCCCTATATCCCACTTCAAATATTAAAGAAAATGAATAAATCCAACAAACCTACTAGATCTCCCAAAACACAAAATCCAATAGACATCTAAAACCCTATAAATAATGTGATGCTACACCAAGAAATTACAAAGTATGGTATGTAGGGACATACCAAATGCCCAATATGGAATTACAACTAGACATCCTATGAGGTCAGTGAACTGTTGAACCACCTCTAGTGGAGATGAACCTGCAAAGAAATACAAGTCCAAAAAACTATCATTATCAAGTAGAAGAAAGAGCATCACTTAAATAAAAATTTTACAGGAATGTACCAACTCTAAAGAACAAAAGGAAAAAGGTGAAAAATGAGGTAGCATGAAAAAGATTACAAGAATCCAATGTTAACTCTTGCAGTGTAGGCAAGCTATAATTTAATGGGTGCACTAAATTAATCTGACTTGTGTGCTGCAATTTAATGGATGCACTAAATTAGCCCAACTTTATGCATTTGAAGACTTGAACTCACTTCCTACATTCATTCAAAGATTAAATTTTTTTAGAAATATCAATCAACTACTGCAAAATGTGAAAGAGTTGAAAACAAGCATAAAGATTTTAAAATAATCAAATGATTTGTGGCAGACCATAACAATAGTTGAAAAATAGAGATAACATAGCATGAAATGGCATTGGATATTCATAAAGACAATGAGCTAAGGAACAGAGATAAACAAATCCAATTCATAAGCAGTAAAAAAACATGGAACTAGATCAGTGGTTACAAGAGACACAGAGGACATTGTTGGTCTATATTAGTTTTCTGGTTTGTTCAATGGCCTCAATGTGATTGCAACCAATATCTATAACAATATGTATGCATGTACAAAGACTTGAGTGTTTTTTAGTTTTCACTAATGATAAAGGTGGCAGATCTAATTCTCTGGCACCGAAACAATAGTATGGAATACAAGAATGGTACAATACATACAAGTATGACTTGCATTCCTATTATTGTTTTGTTTAGAGTTTTTGGATTATACATTAAATATTTTAAGTTTGGTATTCTCACTCACCATGAATCACTTTCTATTTCCAAGGGCCAATCCAAACTCTAAGTGGTGGTTACAAGAAAAGAATTGATATGGCAGGTGCATTGGTAGACGCAAGTAGGGTGCTAATTTTGGACAAGTTAACACCATTCTTAGATGAAAGTGATTAGGTACATTTGAAATTAATCTTCTCATTTCTACAAAATACTCTCTTGAATTACAAGTCATAGAAAATTCAACTCTTAACTCAAATAGGGAATTTGATAAAATGGCTCTTCAATTTGATCCTGATGGTCTGTATGCCTCATTTGTACTTTAATTTGAAATGGAAGATGTAGTGGTAGGCAATGTTTGTGGTATTCTTATTTCCTTAATTTTGTCTTAATCATTTGAATTTCTAGGTACATGAACCATTGGTGTTATTACTAAGATAGATCAAGCATCCTCTGACCAGAAAAGCCTTGTTGTTCAAGCACTGTTTAGAGTCAATTACATAATATTTGAAATAAACTTGACAAATGTGATTATAAATTGTGTAGGTTGGAGGGTAGATCACAAGTTGTTGAAGATGAGTTAGTAAGGCTTGGTGAGAAATTGGTTCAAACTGCTGAAGGAACTCAGGCTATTGCATTGGAACTTTGTCGAGAATTTGAAGATAAATTTCTTCAACACATTTCCATAGGAGAGGTACATGAATGTTCAAATTAGAAAGATTAACTCTTAGAATTTTCTTGCCCTTTATAATTACTACTGTAGATGTGAATTTAATCCCATGCCATTAGCGATGGTTTTAAATTTAATATAATGAGTCAGATTATATTTGTATCCTTTTTTAAATTTCTCTAAGGTAGTATAAAAATACAAAGTCTTTTCCCTTCTAACAAACCTAGTCAATGGAGAATCATAAATTCTTTTAAAGACACATAATTTAGTTTTTGTGTGGTTATCGTAAACCCTTTTGTTTTCTTTTAATTTTTTGACTGTTGGCTTCATATTGCTTATCTTCAATCGTATTGTTTTCTTTTTGTGTTCTATTCTTTTGGTTACTTTGTTCTTTATAGTTACCTTTAAGTAAGTTTTCTTGGTTATCGCCAAAATGAAGGGAAGAATTGGATTTGGTAATGTAGATTCAAAGTACTTTGATCAGTATCACGCAAGTGTATATTCTTAGTTGAGATCTATTTGTCACAAGTGCACTATGATTATGTTGTGCATGATTAGTAACTACAACTATGCTACTCTGTTCCTATTTGTAATTGATTGTTGCCTACTATACATTAAAATAGTTCCTGCATCATATTTCTCATTTTATTTATTTGATTGCAAATTTGAGAGCACTAGTTAATATTAGCAAAAATTTATAATGCAGATCTTTGTTAAAATTTAAGTCTATTATGTGTTAATTTCTTGTGATTGTAAAGGCTTTTGGTCTTTTTCAAAAGTTCCCCCAAGGATACAGAGATTGTTCTGTAATTGGAACCAACTTTTTAATGAAAAAGTGTAAAAATGAGACAGATTGTCTATTTCCAGTGGCTTAATATATTTGGTTGTTTATACATTGTGTAAATTGTGTATGAAGCATTTGTTTTTCCTGATTATCAAGCATGCACCATATTACTTCTTAATAATTTAACATCTTTTTCTAAGTTTTCTGGTAATTGGTACTGAATGAACATTTTATCTTACATGAATGTATTATCGAGGAGGTATCAGATGATGGGACTTCTGATTCTCCAACTCCGGCTAAATCAAGTTCTAAAGACTTGAAAAAGGCAGATGGAAGTCTTGCATTCAAAATCACCAACAAATAGAGATTAATAATGACAAATACCAATGAATTACACAAATAACAGTATTGCAACTAACTGATCAACTTCAACATTATAGAATTGAATACATTCATGAATCTCTGATTTTATCACAATCAACATAAAGCTTTAACAATAATTAGTTACAAGTTCAACAACATTACATAGTTTGCATACCAAGAAATCATTGTGCTATCAGTGTCATGGTCCTTAGAATATATCAATAGCAAGTGTACTCCTAATGCTGCACACCACTCTCAGCTATTTCTATGGTTCACTCTGTGTTGGCATGATAGACCATAGTCACCTCCAAACTCATATGATCTAGTTCTAATGTGTTCTATGATAGTCAGTTTTAAGACTGTTACAGTCATTTTTTAGATAGTTAGTGGGTTACAATTTTGGGGAGTTAGAAGTCTATATTAGTGAAGATCCATGAGTTTGGATGGATGTGGAGTTGGATGTGTAATTAATCATTAATGTAATGATTCCAATAAATAAACAATATTTTCTCTGCACATTGTGAATCTCTGTCCCATGGGTACACTCCTCATAACAAGGAATTCATATGCTTGGATAAAACATGATTTTGTTTGGAAGATAATGTAAGATCATTGTCTTGGGTGAATTTTACCTTTCCATGCATTTATTTCAATGTTTTGACCACTAATAAGACTAGGGAATTAATTGGTGTCCTTGACTATTCCTGATGTGGAGTCATAGTCAACATTTAGGAATTGAAACCTTCACAATGAAATCACTCTCCCACCCGTGTGGCTACTGTGATTAACGGGAGAGGTATAATGGTGTATTATATCCTTGTACATAATGGTTTTAATGCATGGATAGGTGAAATGAGTTTGGGAAAACCACAGAATGGTGGTAGGTTGTTGATTGAAGGGTGCCCGGTTTGACACCAGTCATTAATGTGAATGAATAATCTTAAGGATGGGTATGTTTTGTGATGGATCTAGTGTTTCAAGGTCCATAGGGATGTGTTAGATCCATTAGGGGGTGTGGGGGGGGGGGGGGGGTCTAGAGATATTTGTAAGTGTCCTTGTGAACAAGCCCTAGCCTAAGGACCCTGGAAGGGAGGGTTTGATGCCTAGAAGAATAGGTGAGTGATGGTGCCTTAAAAACTTTATAATCCTTAGTTTATTTCTATTTATTGAGACTATTTCAAGGTTAGGAGTCAAGGGAGAAAGTAGTTGTATAGGTTGCTTTGTAAATTGGTGCAAATTAGGCCCATTTGGTTTCTGCAAAGGTAGTGGATCTAGTAGTTGGTCCAAAGTAACATACCATAGGTTTGGGATATGTTTAGTGTAATTTTAAAGGGTGTCTAGAACTATCAAGGGTTTCCCTTGTTGTTTGGAAAGTTTGTGAGTTAAAGGTAGATTATTGATTGGATAGGGCTACAAGGAGATTATGCTCTTGGAGTGAGTTGCATTGCAGATCTCTCAACCAGACTTGGAGGGTTGGTGGATCATGGTAAATTGGCCATATTATGATTTTCTAAGGTGCTAGAAAAAGGGTGGAAGGTTTGCTTGAAGATTGGACAAGTTGGAGGCTCAAGGTGCATGGCAATGGTCTAGAAAGTGAATTTTTGGATTAAGGATTAGATTAGTCTAAAGCAGGGTACTTGGTCTGGTTACAGTCATTAGGAAGAGTTCTATGGTACTTAGTCTAGTTACAGTCATTAGGACGAGTTTTAATCTCTGAATTTTTCTCCTTCATTCATGAAATTGCATGGAGGTTTCTACTCTATTTTATTGCCATTTCATTGCCCCTTAGATCAAGAAATTTACATTTTCTTTCATGTATAGAATGTGATTCTCATTGTGATGGAACCTATGATTCTTCCTCTTTACATGACAATCACAAACTTTGCCTCATAATAGTCTTTGACATACTTTGTTTTGAATGATTCTCATAACTATTTACTATCAGAACCCTTGAACTATAGATGGAAAAACTTGAAATCATGTTTAATGGAAAGTACTAGTATACATGGTATGATTATTATTTAAAGGGTAATAGCTCAATAGAAGAGCACCTACTTTACAAGTAGGAGGATGGTGGTTCGATTCCATCGTGCCTAATATGACTAAATATATGACTAAATAAATGACTAAATAGATGACTAAATATATGACTAAATATATGACTAAATAAATGACTAAATATATGACTAAATATATGACTAAATAAATAACTAAATCAATGACTAAATCAATGACCAAATCAATGACCAAATCAATGACCAAATAAACGACCAAATAAAGACCAAATAAATGACCAAATAAATGACCAAATCAACGACCAAATAAATGACCAAATAAATGACTAAATCAATGACCAAATCAATGACCAAATAAATGACCAAATAAATGACCAAATAAATGACCGAATAAATGACTAAATAAATGACCAAATCAATGACTAAAATAGTTTAGTCATAAATTTGGTTGTGAGATAAATGACCGGCAATAAACTACTACTGGTCACATGACCAAAATTAGTCATTTATCTACAATTTTTAGTAGTTTTTTTGGTCATATATTGTTATTTTTGTACTAGTGGACATGCATCTCTTTGAGACATTTAATGAAGTGTTAGGTGAGGCATGCATCTCTATGAGACACCCTCATATTTAGAAATGAAAAATTTGATAAATTGGTAAAACATAATGGCTCTTAGTGTTTTGGAATACAGAGATGCAAGGTATTGGTCAAAAGATTCAAAAGTATGTGACTCATTCTAGAAAACCATCAGATGTGGATTAGAAATAATTAAGAAGATAAAGTGCATCTATTAGAATGATCATGCTTAAAAAATTAATTTTTTTGATGAATGCCTTAGTTTTTCATGTTAATTAACATTGAGAATCAAGGATGTAAATTATATTAATGTCCACCAATGACTAAGAATAGGTCAAAGAGACTGGAATGTACATGAAAAATAATAACAAAGAGGTAGGGAAAATGGGTCCTTAGTCAACAGTCTCACAATAGGTAAAGATAATCATGCCATTGTCTCTCTTAGGGGTAATATATCTATGCTAAGGATTACCTATTCCCATCATGAAATGCATTTAGATTGTCAACCTAGGGACATAGACTTGAAATGGGACAACAGTACAGTTTGTGCACTAAGTTCCTTTAGGAGTCATAACACCTATGCTGCAGGAAGATAAAATGCATGAAATAAATCTATGCTATTGCTACAAGAAAGTAAACACACTTGACTATTTAATGGAAATGTGACTGAAAGCTTGTAAAATGAATCTAAGCTTGTCTAACAACTCAAAGCATTCACTATGTCTATCTTCTGCAAGTGCTGCAAGAACATCCATAGTAGTAATGCTGCAGGAGTAAAACAGTAATTCTACTTGAAAGTAGGGAAAATGTAGGAAGCAAATCTAATCTATCTTAATCTAATCCACCTCCCAAGTGAGCCCCCTTGGTTGGCTTCTACTAACTACTAACACAGGAAATAATCCAAAGTCACTCTTCCATTAATTCTTCTTAACTGGTTACATAGCAATTGAATAACTCGTGAATAACTGAGAAGAACAACTTCTACTATATTGAACACACCATTCTATATTTTCTCATTACCTAACTAAGTCGATCAAATCCCTTTATAGAGAGGACTGACGCTTATTGAAAACATAACATTAAAGTCTGATTAAACCTTGCCAAATAAGGAGGTGGTAAAACAACCATGAATATTACAATTATTGAAAATAACAGAATAACAATTCTAAGGAAATATTGCAAGACTTATTTCCTATATTCTCTAGAACAACAGCTCCTTTCAAGATGAAGCATATCCTTCAGAACCATGCTAAATTCTTTCACCATGACTGGTCTTCTAACGCTCCTTCTTTAATGTGGTTGCACCACTCTTCAAAATGCCCCTTGTTTACCTGGAAGGTTAGTAACATTTGGTACCAATATGAAAGTCAACATTTCAACCCCTTGCTCAAATGTTAGAACACAACTTAAAATAACTATATGAAGTACTACATTATATTTATAATAATTAGCAAAACATGTCATTCAAGCTACCCATAGGATCTATGGCTTAAGTTGTACTTAGCATAAGTTCACATAGGTATAAGTCATAAATGTTTTGGAAATGTCTATCAGAACATAAAGAATATCAACAAAGTATTAAGATTATAACAAAATTGAGACATTAATTTGTCTCATCATATGCCCCCTATTAACAGAATGCTTGTCCTCAAGCATTGTATTTCCTGGCTATGGTTCTGAAATCACCAACAGTCATCTTCCCCTTCTTTCCACTCCTGAAAGTGTAGTAAAATCCTCTTGTTCTTTCCAGGTAATCTCATTGGTGCTCCTCAACCAACTGATCCAATCTAGTAGCATTGATGTCATATAGGGGCCATAGGAGTGTAGGTAGTTGGAAGGATAAAGGCATCCATAATTCCCTTCTAACCTATTGTCCCAACCACATATATTCAATCACTATGTTCACAGCTACTTCAAAGTTAATTGGGTTGTGTGGCTCAGCTTTCTTGAAAGCTTCTAGCAATCTGTTCCACTGATTTCTTACCCCTGAAAGAGCTCTTTGGGCTATAAAATTGGGCAATGTCTAATAGTCTTTGTAGACCTTATCTCTCAATGCAAAGACTTTCTCCCTGATTTCAGGCTTCTATTTCCCATATGTCAAATTGAGACAATCCCTCAAAAGGACATCAAGCTTATGTGACTCAACACTTAATGGTAAGGGTTCAAATTTTTCTAGATCCCTGTAATTGTTCAACTGTCTGTCATAGTTTTCTTCATTATGCATCCATGACATCAGAGCCCTTAATTGAATATCCCCTATATAGAGCAAAGGGTTCCACTCTATTTCATGTGGGATGATAAAGCTATGCAAATATAGCTCACATAATAAATTTTTCTGCCATGGGGGAAGAGTTTGATATATTCCATAAAAATCTTGGGATGACTTGAACTCACAATCAATACCTTTCATTGTCATCATAAGTTGAAACAAAAGAAATTGCTCTTTTAAACAAATAGCATATACCTTCGATGGCGGTCGACAAGCTATGACCTGATCGGCTAATTTTAGGGCCTTGTCCATTTTTTGTTTTTGTTTCTTTAGCTGCTCCCTAAGAGATTCAATTTCCTCATCCTTATCAAATATCTCGTTCTACCTTTGATCTCTTTCCTGTCTCCACCAGGTCTTTTGAAAAACAAAATGATTGTATAGGTTAAAGAGTACAAACTGAATTGTTTGTGAGGGAAATTCTTGCATTTGAGCTTTCTCTTTCTTTTCTTTGGTAGCTTGCTAAAAGTACTCAATGAACCATGTGGATCTATAGGGTATAATGGAGACATTGGAATATATAGGGCGCTATGGAGGATTAGATTGAACATTCATAGGAATGCTATCTTGTACTACATCTGGGCTTGGCTTAGGCTTTCCTTGATCATCCTGTGGCATGCTACTATCAGGTGCTCACACATTTTGAGATTCTTCCATATTTTGAGGTTCCGCCCGCAAATGGAAGTCATCAAGAATATTTTCAACAAAGGGTTCTGGATTAGGTTTTGGTACTGAAACATTTGGATTTCCAAGGGAAGGTGAAGGCACTTGTCCTCACATGTGAGGGCTTCTATGTATAGTTGCCTCTTCAACCACTACAGTTTTAGTTTGGCGGGATCTTTTTGGCCTTTGTGTTGTAGGAGTAGATGCTGTAGGAATGGATGTTGCATGACTCAACATTTTTGTTTAATTTATTTGGACTGCAGGGTTTTGAATTTCACCTTCTAGGTTAGGGATTTCTTTTTCAACTTTCTACTTGCTTTTCTTCGTGGAAGAAGTAAGTGTATCACTCTCTAGAGTGGGATCAACAGACTTGTTTTATGGAAGGAAATTGGAGATTATTGTGGAGCTTATTGCTTATGTTATGGGGATTCTCAATGATGGTTAGAATTTTTATAGGGACCGAAAGGTTTCAGAGAGTGTGGCTAAGAAATTCCATAAATTTGTGAAAGAGAAGGCCACCTTTGCGGAAGGCAAGGTTAATGGCTACATGGAAACTGTCATGATCAAGGAGATTTGGTGCCATGTTCTGCAGGCCGTTATGGAGTACTTCACCCTTGATGGCCACTTCACTCATGCTCATTCCCATCATTTTGTGTTCCTTAACCACTTTAGGTGCAAGGACACCATTAACATTCCTTTCTATCTATACTCCTCTCTGGTTAAAAGCATAAATGAGCATAAGGCGTCTCCTAAGAAGGTTGTCAAGCATGAGGGTTTGATTTTGTTAATTTATGAGCATATGAAGAAAACCATTCCTACCCCCAGCTCTACTCTCTCTTTTGGTAAGAGTAAATTGAGCCCTAACCCTAAGGCTGGGTCGGCCAAGCGAAAGGTGGAAGACAATTTGGGCAGTAGCTCGAATAAAATTTGTTCGAATGCTACTAAGGAGGGGGTTTATTCTAAGAACTCAAAAATGGAGGATTCTAAGGATGGGGACTCTAACATTTCCTAGGAGAATAAAAGCCCTAGCAAGGGTGAGGAAGAGACTAATGATTCTGAGGCTTTTTCTGAGCAAGATGAGAGCAAGGATGAAACTAATAGTGAGAACTTGGCTGAGGATAACAAAGAGGAAATTGGGGAGGGGGATTAGATGAATAATGATGCTAATATGAAAATCATGGTTGATTCTCAGAGACCGGGAGATGAGACTAAACCTCTATGCAACAAGGAGAAGGATACTACCATTGGCAATGATGATAATGTCATTGCTAAAGCTAAGGACCCTGATAATAAAACCCAGAAGACTACAACTGAGGAGAAAGGTAAAGATCTGGGTGAGGCTATTTCTAAAGGCATAGGGGGGCATAATTCTCATAGCCTTGAAGACCTAGTTGATAAAGCCATTTGGTATGTGGAGAATTAGAAGAATGATTGGGACTTCAATAAAGAGGAGGTTCCCATTCTGAGTGATTATGGTGAAGGTATGAGGCATGACATGCCTATATCTCAAGACTCAAAGGACAATAATCAGGAGGGTAGCAAGGAGTCCAGTGAATGTAAGGCTAGAGAGTCCACCATCAAGCTCATTTTCAAAGACTTCAATGACAAAGAAGAGGTGACTACTGGTGTTTTGCAGACTGCCAAAGCCGAGGCCCTGTATTCTTTCAAATTTAGTAAGTGGTGTTTTCATGAAATTAAGAGGCTCCATTTAAAATGTAGAAAGCTTGAAGCTAACAATGACATCCTCCAAGAGAAGGTGGATTCTCTTCTCAAAGAGAGGGCTTCTAATTTCCCTGCTGACCTGATGGAAAGAGTGGATAAAATTGACAATACTCTTATCAACATTCTCCAGCATAGTAAGGATAGTATGAAGGCATCCAGTACTAACCCTAAAGCTCTGGTTAATTTTTTGGATAATGCTTCTGAGGATGATACGGAGGGTAAGAATGCTCATCTGCTGGACAGTGATGACCCTAGTTCTCAAACCCATGGAAAGAAGAATTATCCTAAGATCAAGAACAATCTGGATGAACTGAAAAGTGTTATTTGTTAGAATAACTGAGAGGGGGGTGAATCAGTTATCCAGTGTCCCAAACCAAAATGTACAATTCAAAACAACTTCTTCAATTTCTGCTCATCGGTAAACAATAATAACTTTCACAGTCTGTGCTTTTATCGATTACCAATCTAAAACTATAACAGTTTACCGATCAAATCTAACATGTAAAATGCAAAGTATGATAACAAACAAATATCACAATCAACACATAACACAAGAGATTTAACATGGAAACCCTATAAAAGGAAAAACCACTTGGGACCGGCAACCCAAAATTGTTCACTCTTCTGAAGTGAGGTCGGGTAAGACCCAACCCTGTTAAAGGTTACAAACACACTGTCAGGTGTGACCTTGTTAGAGGATTTTAGACAAGAATTTATCATCCAACTAGCATTCACTATGGCATTGATAGGATAACAATGTTCATTCTATGAATGATACATCATAAGACTTTCAGAGTCCACTTGGTTAAGAGATTTAAACTATATACAATGGTTAAATGTGTAACAGTAAATGATCTGACTTAATACAACTTCAATTGCAAATTACAAATCAATATTCAGTCCATAAAAATCCTTCTGACCAATATTTCACTTCAGTTTCAATATTATATCAACTTACCATCTATCGGTAATTGCTCTCTATAGCTCAGTAACTGTTCTGCAGCTCGGTTCTTACTAACCAGTATGATCAGAATGCATGAAAACTTGTTCACATGATAATCTTGCAGCTTCTTCTTCTCCCCAGTATTTTACTAAAGAAAATTTGTTCTCTTATATAGACGAGTAAATCATTTTCTTCTCCACCATCATATTTTTCCATTTAACCACATTCATAGATTTTTTCACTTCAAACTTTTTCGGTACTTGTGTCAATAACACGTTTCAATCTTCTCCGTTAGATCTTTCCTAAATTTTGTCAACTGTTGATCTTTGTAACAAACATTATCTGTTACCTCAATGTTATAATCTTGCTAGCTCATCAATCTTATTAGCTAAACTAATCATTTGATTCATTCTGTTCTGCTTGATTAACAAAGAAATGCATCAATGAACACTGCTAAGTTAATACTGTGGTCGGTATACACTGCACTCCGTTGGTGTATACTAGAAATGCTTCATTTACCAACAACACTGCTTTGTGTCTTTCAGCTCTATACTTCATCATAGATGAATGCAACATAATAAAGTCAATATCAACAAGTCATAGAATCATCAACAAGTTACTCAATGTGTTCCTTATCCTCATCTGTCATGTACATCTTTCCTCATGTAGATTTCTCTGTTCTTTATCTTTTTCACCTTTCCACAGATGTGTTGGTATAGTAACTTACATGATAAGTGATGTCAAACTAGTTAACATCAATGAAAACATAATACTAATTTAATCATATTACATATCTAATCAGCAACTCCTCAGTGATCTTGTAATCATAGATTCTTCAATCAGATTCCAAATCAGTTGTAGTCCAACATTATTGGCAGGATGGATAACATCCAGGCTAAGATGGAGAAAATGCTGGATGATAAAGCTGGGATTCTGGATGAGGATGCTTCACCTCGTGCTCATGCTGGTGTTTTTGTTGTCTCTGCTATCTTTTTGGCTGGTCTTTTGTTGTTTTGCTAGCTTTGTAGCCCCTAGTTTGGGTAGTTTGTTGTTGTTGGTCTTTTTTGTTATCTATGCCTTATATTTCTGATCTATTGAAACTTAAGTTGTAAAGGGTTTCAGGTCCCTTCAAAACCTATTTTTCCAATAATTAGAATAGACTTGTTTTCTAGGGACGATTCTGGTTCTTCTCCTTTTTCAGTTGTTTCTTCACTAGGTCCAAAAGACTCTACTTCATTCACAAAAGGTTGAGCAACAAGGTTAACTTGGGGTTGCAAGGTTTTAAACTGAACAAATTCTGCCCAGGACATGGGAGAGACATCCCTAAGGGATTTTTCAACCAAAAGCTTTAATAGGGCATGGTGGCTTATGGAATTTACATTACCCTTTTGTGTTTCCTTGGCACTAATGTTTAACATATTATAGAGAAAATTAGGAACATTCACCAGAACATTATGCCTTAAACAACTAAGCAATTTGAAATGGTGGGCATGCAAGTTTGAGAATCTTCCTTCACAAGTTAAATACCTGATAATGTGATTAGCTAATTCTAGAAATGGTGGTGGAAGAGACAACCTCTTGCATCCTTTCTTAGTGATTTCAAGCAAAGGATCACCCGATCGGGAGAATTGAGCTCGAGATGACCTGGCGTCATGCTTGTTAGGATAGTGCTCTCCAATGACTGGTAATCCAGTGAATTCTACAATTCTCTCCTTAGTAGAAAAAACTATTAAACCCCACACATTTGCTTGTCCCTCTTCAAAAGTGCTCATAAATTCTGCTGCAACCTCCTCATTAAATTCTGTCAACTGAAGGAAATACCCTAGCTAGCTGCTTGCATTAAATCAGTGAACTGCTTCAACATCTAATAGTAAAATACCATGGATGATTGGTTCATGTCTCTGTAATTGTCCCCCCATCTTAATAATGCCCGATCTTCAATTTTTCTTCTCTCCAATTCACTGTTAATCTTCGGTCCTCTTACACTCTGCAAATACACTCTTCTTGAAATCCCAATTGTTATTCTTGAGAATACCAATTTTCGCTTACATTACCTCCATTATGCTTGACATGAACAATAATAATGGCATTGATTACAAAGGACATCAGATTCTTAAGTGGGAGTTATCTCATAATTTAATTATGGTCCTTTCAAGTCATGTCAAGCTCAGAAAATCAGAATTTGAAAGTATGACAAATGTGTTGGATTAAAAGAATAAATAGAATGCAGCCTAAGTATAACATTGATGTGACAGGGATGTGACTAGGGTGACTTAGGAATAACACTTGGAAGTTATTACACTTCCCCTGCCCCCTATGAAATTTTGACAAGTGTCCTCACTTGATAACTTTGGTATGAGAATGGGAAACTAGCTCAACACATATCATAGATGTAATGTAGTACTATATATAATTATTCAAACCTATGCACTAAAAGTGAGAAAAGAGTTAAAAATTTGTACCTAGTGATTTGTTATCATACACATGAATGTGAGCTGATGAGAGTGTCAAGTCCGACGGTCACATGAAAGTGCTAACGTGGTGTTTTATTGAAAGAATTAAAATAGAAATTATGGGTGACATGGAGTTTGAGTGGGTGGTAGATAGAGGAATGAGATGGGTTGGTAAGAATAAGAGAGAAAAGTGAATGAAGAAATATACCTCATATGAAATGAAGTTTTATTATGGGAGTTTTTGAAGGCATGTTATGGCGAGGCTGCAAGAAGATTGCTTTCACCTTCTGCTGCAGGAACTGTTACCTAAGGGGCTATTAAACTTTGCATGTTGAACTGCTTCAATAATTCTTCCTTTTTTTGAGGCTTGTGATATAGGCATAGGTAGTGTCCATTGACAAGTAGCTTAAATTGACTAGATCAAGTGTGGTCAATTTTACTACCCCATTATCAAAGACATATTAAATTTCATATGACCCTAGCCATCTGGTCTGCAACTTTCCAAGGAGCTCCTTAAATTGAGAATCATACAATAGAGCCTAGTCACCTACTTGAAAGTGTTTATTCTTGATATGTGAATCATGCCACCTCTTCCTTTGGTTTTGGATTATCTATGTCCTTTCCAATGCTTACTTTTGCATTTCATCCAATGAGTTTAGGTGGAGAAGGTGCTCTGCTTGTGCTATAGGAAGATCAATGTTCAACTCCAGAGCTGTGCACAATGTTTTGTGTTCAAATTCTATGGGCAACATTGGCTCCTTTCCATACAATAATTCAAATGGCATGTATCCTATTGTAGTTTTCCATGTTGTACGATAAGCCCAGAATGCTTCATTTAACCGACTGCTCCATTCTCTTCGATGAAATTGCACTGTCTTTGTTAATATTGCCTCTATTTCTCTATTTGTCACCTCTTCATGTCCATTCACCTGTGGATGATAAGGACTAGACTTCCTATGTCTTATGCTATACTCCTTCATCAGCTCAGTGATCAGATTTGAAGTGAACTATGCTCCCTAGTCTATGAATAATTCTCTTGGGACTCGATAACATGTAAAAATGTCTTCATACAAGAATTTAGCTACTTTTTCATCTCTGGCATTTTGCATTGCTTTCACTTCCACCCATTTTGCCAAATAATCTGTGCATACCAGGATATAAGATTTTCCATTTGATGGAGGATCAATTGGTCCTATGAAGTCCATACACCATTTATCAAAGGGTGTCATCACCACTTGTGGATTAAGTGGCATCTCATCTAATTTTGTTGGACAACCCATCCTTTGGCATTTATCACATTTTTTTGTATAACTGGTTGCATCTTTGTGTAAGGTTGGCCAATAATATCTTGTTGTTAATATTTTTAGGGTTGTTCTCTTTGCTGCAAAGTGACCTCCACATGGCTCATCATGACAAGCATGGAGTATGTCATATATTTCATCTTCTCTCACACATCTCCCCATGATCTGATTTGGACTAGTGTAAAATAGATTGTTATCTATCCATGAAAATTGAAAGCTTTTCTCTGCAAGCTTTTTCCTATCCTTCTAAGAAAAATGTGGGGGCATCTTATTTTCTGCAAGATAATTGGCTATGTCTGCATACCATGGGTTTTTTATTGCTATGTCGAACAAGTGTTCATCTAGAAATGTATCTTCAACCTGAGTAGTGTCTTCATTAGCATTTTATAGTCTAGACAAGTAGTTAGCAACTACATTGGCCTTCCCTAGCTTATCAATAATTATTATATCAAATTCCTACAATAGTAAGAGCCATCTTGCTAGTTTGCCTATTATAGCAGGTTTGTTCATCAGATATTTTATTGATAAGTGATCAATGTGAACAAAAATGAGATAGCCTATGAGATAGTGTCAGAATTTTTTCAATGCATAAACTATAGCTAGGAGTTCCTTTTCTGTAACTGTGTAGTTCAATTTAGGGCCATGGAGGCTTTTACTGATATAGTAAATTGCATTCTCAAGGTTGGTAGGTTTTTGTCCTAGCACAACACCTATGGCATAATCTGATGCATATGTATGGATATGAAATGGGATAGACCAATCTGGTCCTTTAAGGACTGGTACAGTGGTTAGAAGTTTCTTAAGCTACAGTAAGGACTCATTACAAGCTGGTGTCCATAGAAATTCAGCCTCTTTGGTAAGCAATGTATACAAAGGACTAGCTATTTGACTGAAATTCTAAATGAAGCACCTATAGTAGCCATCATGTCCTAAAAAAGATCTTACATCCTTTGGTTTAGTAGGTATGGGTAACGTGAGAATTACCTCAATCTTGGCTGGGTCTACTTGTATTCCTGCTGCTGAAATAAAATGCCCAAGTACTACTCCTTCCTACATCATCATAAAGCATTTCTCACTGTTAAGGGATAAATTATGTTCCTTAGATCGGATTAGCACCTTTTCAAGATTCTTCAAAGCCTCTTCAAAATTCACTTTGAATGATGTAAAGTAATCCATATATGTCTCCATACAATCATGTGATATGTCAACAAAAATACAAATTACAACTCTTTGAAATGTTGTTGGAGCATTACATAGCCCAAATGGAAATATAGAATATGCAAATGTCCCCCATGGACATGTGAATTTAGTCTTCTCCTGGTCTTCTGGAGCAATATCTATATGATTGTATCCACTGTATCCATCAAGAAATGAAAATTACTTCTTACCAGCTAAAGTATCAAGTACTTGGTCAATGAATGGTAATGGAAAGTGATCTTTCTTGGTAACCTTGTTTAACTCTTTGTAATCCACACATATCTCCATTTACCCCCCTTCTTGGGTACTATAATGAATGGTGATACCCATTTACTATCAGATATAGGATATATAAAGCCAACATCTAATAAATTTTGTAATTCAATTTTGACTATCTCCCTTAATGCTGGATTAATCCTCCTTTGAGGTTGATAGAGTGGTAGACTTCCATCATTTATATAAATCTTGTGTGTACATAGTGTAGGGCTTAATCCCTTCATGTCCCAATAGTCCCATGCAAAATCTTTCTCATGTGTTTGCAACAGTTTGGTTAGTTGCTCCATTTGTTGTTGAGGCAGCTTATTATTCACATGGAGATTATGACCCTTAGAAAGCTCAATAGTAGTTGTAAGGTCAAGCATGGATACTTTAGGGATAGGACTTGTGTTTACTTCACTAGGTAGCAATTGGTGGATAATATTGGGTTCTAAAGGTAATACACAGTTCTCAAAATTTTCTTCATATGTAGTTAACTCCAATACAAAACTTTCAGATACATCTTTGATTACAACATAGTCATTATTAAGAATGCTCCGAATGACTTCATCTTCCTCTTGTAGCTTTAGAAAATGTTGCCTATGTAACATCATGAGCTGAACCACATAATTTAGTTCTTCTTCTCCATCTCCTAAATCTGGCCATATAGGTGTACTTAAATCTGGCTGTGGTTGAGATGGAGGATACAATGCTAGTTTCTTAGTGGCTTGACCATCTGATATTGTCATGTTCCCTGATCTACAACTTATGTTTGCATCAACTATAGCCAACCATGGATGTCCTAGAATAATAGGGTAACCGACAAGATTGACCTTTGGTGATAGAATCATGAAATCAATAGGGTACTCACAAGAATCTAAGGCAACTATTATGTCTTCTATCATTCCATCAAGAGTGACAGTAGAACTGTTTGCTAGTTGCAATATTTTTGGAGTAGCTCTCAACCCTTCAATGCTCAATTTATTCATAGTATCCTTAGTCATTACATTAATGGAAACACCTATGTCTATTAATGCATTTTTGATAGATTGACCATTAATAATGATGTTCACAACTGGACTCCCTGGATCTGAATATTTTGGTATTACCAATTTTCCTAACATGATATCAGCCAATTGTCCTATAACATGAACTGTTGTAGGATCCTTTTTCTTTCTTCTAGGCTTTTTAAGACAAACTTCTGTTATTGCTTTTCCATAAACTAGAACATCCTTTATTTCTTGAAATAGGGGAATCTAGACATGCATGTTCTTAAGCTGGTCAATGATATCAAATGGTTGGTCTTCTTTTGGTATGGGCTTGTCCATGATGAGCCTCTAAGGAAATGGTGGTTTAACCGATGTATGAGCATTAGCTAAGTTGGAAACATTCTCTAGGGCAACAATATGTGGCAAGGCATTCTCTGGAATTGGTACTAATGCTGCAAGAATATTTGGCACTTCAATGATAAGAGGTGGTTTAGGTGTAGGCAAGGTAGTACCTGATCTTAAATGTATATCAGCTATGTTAAGTGAATAGGCAGGGTACTGCTGAGCATTGGTAGCATACATTTGCTGTTGTAGTTGTTGACTATTGGGATTCAGTTGTGGTTGAGCAGGTAACTGTGTTTTCTTTTGAGGACCTATATTTGCAAGTGGTGGCATTATTGTAGGTATATTTGTTGTAGGTGGTAAAGGTGGATATCAAGGATTTGGATTAGGCCATTGCTAAGGTCCTCTCCACTGATTAGTGGGATTCCAATTCCCTTGTGGTTGTTGCCATTGGTATGGAAATTATGGCCATTGGGATTGTTGTGGAGGATACCATTGATTCTGTTTATTATTTGGCCAAGCATTATTCCAAGTGGGTTGATTATATTGTGGAGGACTTTGGACATTATGGTTTTGCCATTGAGTATTATAAGAATTTGAAATTTGTAATGGGTCTTGAGGCATACCTTGTCTCATGGCCCATGGCCAACATTGAGAAACAAAGAATACTTTCTCATCCTCTCCTTCTATCTTTAAGTATTTAGTTGGAAGATGTTGATTCTCTAGGTTTGTGACCAATTTACACTGGCAATCCTTCTTTTGTTTGTGGTAATGAGGATAGTATTCAGCTAGTTGTGCCTTTGCATCTGCATGCTTCTTCTTGGCATTCATCATGTCCAAGTGTCTGGTGACATCATTTATGATGTCTTGCTTGAAGTCTAACAATAGGTTTGAAATCTCTATCTTTGAAATACTAGAGCCACTTCCTTTAGCCACCATTGAGAAAAATCCCCTTCCTTTCTTGACTGCTACTCTAGAATAGTTCATACAAATCTTCTAAATGTCATCCTAGGAAACTGAGATATATCTCCTCCATCCATGAGGTCCAAGGCTTCAAGATAGTTGGATACAATTGTTTGAAGGACATTGTTGGATTAGCTATGTGTTGTCTTTGATGTCACATAAATGTCATATCAATTATCGCTCCCAGTATCTACTGAGTTCAGTCGGTTAGCTAAGCATTTCTCAGTATTTACCGAGCTAAGTCAGTCAGCTAGGCAGTTTTTAGTGTCTACCGAGAGCTCTCGGGTGTCTAAAGGAAACTTGATAGGATAACAGTGTTAATTGAGCCTCCTCGATTATCGAAGGAAAATTAGTGGTTACCGAGCTCTCTTGGTCTCCAAAGGATGTTGCAGAATTTTTTGTGGTTACCGAGTTCTCTCGATCACCGAAGGAAATCTTTTCAAGATTAATGTTTACTGAGCAAGGTCGGCCCTTTCAAAGAATTTTGTTATTACAGTTTGTTTATCCCAGCCGACTGTTATAATAATTATTAGTGTCGACTTGACAATCTAAATGATTAGAAAATGGCATATATATATAGAAGGTCAAATGGTGAATAAGAGATATATAGAATGCAAAAATCATTTTGAAGAAAGGTGTGTGCGAATTTTGAAGGATGGTTAGATATCCTTGAGGAGCAGCAAAGATTTAATTGATCAGTAAGGATCTAGTGAAACAGAACAGAGATCTATATTCAGCAATTCAGTTGCAAGTTATTTCATTGTTACTCTCTAGCAATTGTAGCAGTGATATCAAAATCTCTTAACCGAGTTGGTTTTACAACCATTTTGTAAATCCTCTAACAAGGTAACAGTTCTATTGAATTATTTCAAGACCTCTTACAAGGCCACTCCTAGCAGGGTGATTAAATCCTCTAACAAGGTCACACCTAACAGTGTGTTTTGTAACCTTTTACCGGGTTGGCTTCTAACCGGGCATCACTTCAGAAGAGTGAAAAATAGTAACTAGTTACATTGGTGGTTTTTCCCATATTGGGTTTCCACGGTAAATTTGGTGTCTCTTGTGTTCATGTTATTTTCTTTATTCATGTAAGTTAATCAGTGATGAATGCTTAAGAACAGTTTAATTATTACACATTTCAAGGATCAGGTTTTCAGCATTTCTCTGTATATTTACCGAGTGGCACAGTAAATAATTTGTTAAGATATTTAAGGGATTAGTGGTAATATTTTGTGGTTAACTAATTCACCCCCCCTCTCAGTTACTGCATCTATATTTCCAACAATTGGTATCAGAGCTTTTGGTGCTTGCAGGAAGGGTTTCAAGGACCTAAGCTAAAGATCAGGATGTCTTACAAAAGAGAAATTCCAAGGCTTAACAGAAATAAATTTTCAGCATGACAAGGTCTCATGAGATTACATTTGGCTTCCATTGGTGATTCAGGATGCAAATATATTGATCAAGAATATACAATTCCTACTGGCACATTAACTGTTGAAGACATTACAGAGAAGAACCATAACACTATGATGATAGACATTGCATCATCTCTTAGCTATGAAGAATTTGATGAAATCAAAGACTGCACAACTACTCATGAAATGTGGAACAAGCTGAAGAAAATCTATCGCGGTGATGACAATGTGAAGAGAGCCAAAGCAGAGAGCCTAAGAGGACAGTTTGATCAAATGAAAATGAGAGAAGATGAAAACATTGCAAAATATGTTGAAAGGATCAAGACAAGTGTTAGTGCAATCAGAGCTTCTGGAGGAAAAATTGATGATGAAATGGTTATAAGTAAGGTTCTTAGAACATTACTCCCTATCTATGCAATAAGAGTTTCTGCTATTCAAGAAAGAAGATGTGAAGAAAATCACAATATAACTTTGGATGCCTTAGTTGGAAGATTGATAGCCTTTGAACTGGATAACTATGACAACTATGTTCCAACTTCTAAAAATATTGACTCAGATTTTGAGGCCAAACTTTCACTCAAGAAAGGGAAAAAAATCCAATCAGAAAGTGAAGAAGAATCAGAGGAAAGTTTTGATAGCGACCTTGAAGTTATTGAAGCATTACTTGCAAAGAAGTATTCAAGAGGCAGAGGAAAATACAGAGGTAAAACTCCTTTAATCTATTTTTCATGTGAAGAAATTGGTCATATTGTAGCTAGGTGTCCAAACAAGCAAAGCAAAGATGAGAAGAAAAATTACAAGTACAATGGCAAGAAAAATTTCAAATCATTCAAGGATAAAGATAAGAAAACATGTTTCTTAGCTAAAGATTCGGATGATAGTGAAGAAGAAATTGTTTTCATTGCTGTAAAAGATGAATCTGATAATGATGAAGATGAGATGGCACTTATCTCTCATATAAGCGAGAATGATACATGGATTATAGATAGTGGATGTTCACATCATATGACTAGTGACAGGACCAAGTTTGAACACTTTGAAAACTTTTATGGTGGTAATGTAAGGTTTGGAAACAATGAACCCTGTTGTATAAAAGGAAAGGGACGAATTTCATTAACCAAAGAACTTATATGTGATAATGCATATTGGGTCGAAGGACTAAAGCATAATCTTCTAAGTGTAGCACAGCTAATCAACATTGGATTCAAGGTTGAATTCAAGAATGGCAAAGCAAGACTACTGGATGACAAAGGAAAACTGATAGGATCAGGAAAACAAACCAAAGGTAACCTATTTTATCTTGATCTTGGTGATTACTCATGTTTTATTACTCAAATTGAAGAAAGTTGGTTATGGCACAAAAGGTTATGTCATGTAAATTTAGACAACATGATGAAAATAAGAAAATTCAAGAAAGTAAGAGGTATTCCTGCTTTGAAGAAACCTAATGTTGGTCTATGCAAGAATTGTCAAATTGGTAAAATGGGAAAGTCTAGTTTCAAAAGTAAAAACTATCAGTCTGAAGATATTTTGGAAATCATGCATACTGATTTATGTGGACCTATTGGAATTGAGAGCTATACTAGAGAAAAATTATTTATTCTCTTTGTTGATGATTATTCTAGAATGATGACTGTTATGTATTTAAGAGAAAAGTCTGAAGCATTTGAGAAGTTCAAATGGTATTTAGCAAGAGTAGAAAAGGAAACAGGAAAACGAATAAAATGCTTGAGATCAAACAGAGGTGGTGAATTCATCTCCCATGAATTCAATAATTTATGCATTGAAAGAGGAATCAAAAGATAGGTATCAGCCCCGAGAACTCCTGAGCAAAATGGAATAACTGAAAGAAGGAACAGATCTATCATGGACTATGCAAGGACTCTAATGATTGAAAATAACATTGCTATGAAATACTGGAAGGAAGCTATCAGCACTGCAGTTCATAGCTTGAACCGAGTACAGCTGAGAAAAGACACATTCAAGACTCCATATGAGCTATGGTATGGCTACAAACCAAATGTACGTTACCTAAAAGTATTTGGTAGTAAATGGTACATCTTGAAAGAATCTAGAAAAGGAAAATTTGATGTAAAAAGTGATGAAGGAATATTTTTGGGATATTCTTGCAAAAGTAAGGCATATAGATGTCTAAATTTGTCTACTCACAAAATCATAGAAAGTGCACATGTGAGAATTGATGAGTTTGCAGAAAAGATTGAAGAAGAAAGCAAAAAGGAGCCAGAGGACTACATAAAATTTGTTTACATCGAACCTGATACATTGCCAGACACATGTAAGGAGACTACATCTACCGAGCCCAGTACAGTAACCGAGTCACAAGAAGAAGTTCTAACCGAGTCACAAAGTATCGAGTCTCAGTCTGAAGCTACCAAGCAAGTATCTACTGAGCCCGAGCAATCTGAACCTAAAGATGAAGAAGATGACAATGTAACTCATTCAGGAAGCAAGGAACCTGTATTAGCCAAGTACATCAGAAAGCATCATAAACCAGATCAGATTATTGGAAACAAATCAGATGGTACTATGACAAGAAGTAAACTAAAAGGTACATGTTTATTTGCTGATTTTGAACCTAAAAATGTCAAAGATGCATTAGAAAATGAAAGTTGGATTGAGGCTATGAATGAAGAAATACAAAAAATAGAGAAAAATAAGACATGGACTCTTGTACCTAGGCCTAAAGATAAAAATGTAATTGGGACAAAATGGGTATTCAGAAATAAGTTGAATGAAGATGGTCAAGTATCAAGAAACAAAGCAAGATTGGTATATAAAGGATATTCTCAAGAAGAAGGAATAGATTATGAAGAGACTTTTGCTCCTGTTGCAAGATTAGAAGGTGTGAGGACTTTACTTGCATATGCAGCACATAAAGGATTTAAGGTATATCAGATGGATATCAAATCTGCTTTTCTCAATGGTATTCTTGAGGAAAAAGTCTACATTGAGCAACCTGAAGGTTTTATTGATCCAGACAAAAGAGATATGGTCTACAAATTACACAAAGCATTATATGGTCTGAAAAAAGCTCCTAGAGCATGGTATGAAAGATTACATAACTATCTTACTCAGATTAATTTCAAAAGGGCTAATGACAATAGCAATTTATACATCAAAGAAGGATCAGATAACAAAATTTTTTTGGCAGAAATATTTGTGGATGA
Source organism: Chamaecyparis obtusa (assembly GCA_027943335.1). Lineage (NCBI taxonomy): Eukaryota > Viridiplantae > Streptophyta > Pinopsida > Cupressales > Cupressaceae > Chamaecyparis > Chamaecyparis obtusa. The sequence continues at coordinate 266,315 of BSBK01009158.1, forward strand.
TACTGTGTTTACAAGAAATGATGATCAGTGCAAAGAATTTTCAGAACTTATGAACAAAGAATTTGAAATGTCTATGTTTGGTCAGATAAAATTCTTTGTTGGACTTCAGATTTAGCAGAACAAAAATGGTATCTACATTACTCAATCTAAATATATCAGGGAAATACTTAAGAAATTTGGTATGGAAGATTCAAAACCAGTTGGTACACCCATGTGTACTGGACTGAAGCTTACCAAAGATGATGATTCAAAAGAAGTAGATCAGACCTTATACAGATCAATGATTGGAAAATTATAGTATGTAGTACACATGAGGCTTGATATTGCCTTAGCAGTTGGAATAGTGGCAAGATTCTTGGCTAAACCTAGAGAAAATCACATGATGGCAATCAAAAGAATCTTGAGGTATTTAAGGGGAACTGAAGATTATGGCTTGTGGTATAAATTTGGAGGCAATCTGGATTGTAAAGTGTTTACTGATGCTGATTGGGCAAGAAACATTGATCACAGAAAGAGTACAAGTGGTGGTGCATTCTTTCTTGGCAAGAGGTTAGTATCTTGGACTAATAAAAAGCAAAACTGCACATCCCAATCCATAGCAGAAGTAGAATATGTTGCTGTAGCAGTAAACTACTCTAATATTATATGGTTTAAACAGCTTTTGGAAGGCATGAAGGTTGAGATCAAAGAACCAGTTGTTATGTTTTGTGATAATACAAGTGCAATAAATATTTCAAAGGATCTAGTAATGCATTCCAAAACTAAGCACATTGCAATTAAATATCACTTTATCAGAGAATTGGTGCAGGACAAGGAAATCAGATTGGAATATATTCATACAAAAGAACAAATTGCAGATATCTTCACCAAACCACTACCTAAGGATGCATTCTTGTATCTAAGAGGCAAGTTAGGGGTCACTCCCCTATCCGAGGTTCACTAAATAAAGTTTTAGTGATGCATCAACTAGAACATGTTGAAGATCAATCAGTTGATGCAGCATAGTCATGGAATCATTGCATATGAATCAGTACATAAGGTACATTGATATTTACCAAAACTGTGTTAATTGTCTTTGGCATGTGTTGTCAAAGAGGGAGAGTTTTCTATCATTTCAAGAAATTTCTAAGAAGAATAATTTGAGAAGTTAAGAGGGAGAGTTCTCAGTCAGAGAAAGAAGGTTAAAGATGATGGGAATCAGAATGAAGCTAAGGATATGCTTCTTACTCTTGGTTTCTCTATGAAATTTCATTATGCTATGACATGTTGTGTTGCCATTAATGCCAAAGAGGGAGATTGTTGGATACAATTGTCTGAAGGACATTGTTGGATTAGCTATGTGTTGTCTTTGATGTCACACAAATGTCATATCAATTATCCCTCCTAGTATCTACCGAGTTCAGTCAGTCAGCTAAGCGGTTCTCAGTATCTACCGAGCTCAGTCAGTCAGCTAGGTAGTTTTTACTGTCTACAGAGTTCTCTCGGGTGTCTAAAGGAAACTTGATAGGATAACAGTGTTAACTGAGCCTCCTCGGTTATCAAAGGAAAATTAGTGGTTACCGAGCTCTCTCAGTCTCCAAAGGATGTTGTAGAATTTGATGTGGTTACCGAGTTCTCTCGGTCACCGAAGGAAATCTTTTCAGGATTAATGTTTACCGAGCAAGGTCAGCCCTTTCAAAGAATTTTGTTATTACAGTTTGTTTATCCCAGCTGACTGTTATAATAATTATTAGTGCCAACTTGACAATCTAAATGATTAGGAAATGGCATATATATATAGAAGGTCAAATGGTGAATAAGAGATATATAGCATGCAAAAATCATTTTGAAGAAAGGTGTGTGTGAATTTTGAAGGATGGTCAGATATCGTTGAGGAGCAGCAAAGATTTAATTGATCAGTAAGGATCTAGTGAAACAGAATAGAGATCTATATTCAGCAATTCAGTTGCAAGTTATTTCATTGTTACTCTCTAGCAATTGTAGCAGTGATATCAAAATCTCTTAACTGAGTTGGTTTAACAACCATTTTGTAAATCCTCTAACAAGGTAATAGTTCTATTGAATTGTTTCAAGACCTCTTACAAGGCCACTCCTAGCAGGGTGATTAAATCCTCTAACAAGGTCACACCTAACAGTGTGTTTTGTAACCTTTTATCGAGTTGGCTTCTAACCAGGCATCACTTCAAAAGAGTGAAAAGTAGTAACTAGTTACATTGGTGGTTTTTCCCATATTGGGTTTCCATGGTAAATCTAGTGTCTCTTGTGTTCATGTTATTTTCTTTATTCATGTAATTTAATCAGTGATGAATGCTTAAGAATAGTTTAATTATTACACATTTCAAGGATCAAGTTTTCAGCATTTCTCTGTATATTTACCGAGTGGCACAGTAAATAATTTGTTAAGATATTTAAGGGATCAATGGTAATATTTTGTGGTTAACTGATTCACCCCCCCTCTCAGTTACTACATCTATATTTCCAACACATGTCTAGGTGTCTGGTGACATCATTTATAATGTCTTGCTTGAAGTCTGACAATAGGTTTGAAATCTCCATCTTTGAAATACTAGAGCCACTTCCTTTAGCCACCGTTGAGCAAAATCCCCTTCCTTTCTTGACTGCTACTCTAGAATAGTTCATACAAATCTTATAAATGTCATCCCAGGAAGACTGAGATATATCTCCTCCATCCATGAGGTCCAAGGCTTCAAGATAGTTTTCATTCACTCCTCTTAGAAAAATTAGCTTCTATGAATCCTCCTGCAATGCATGTTGCAGGTTCTTTTTTAAATTAAATAAGAAGCATGATATCTAGTCCTCTCATGTCTCATCTTCCCTTTGTGACATACAAAAGATGTCATCTCCTTTTGAATCACTTCCCTTTAAGTATTCCTTATACTTCCTTAGAAATAAATCTCTCATCCCTTCCCAATTCGCTACTGCATTTGCTCCTAAGCCCTTGAACCATCTGAGAGCTGACTCATTTAGTGTTGCTAGAACAACTTAAGCTTATGACTGTCAGTATTGTAGTCAAAACTTTGACACAGTATGTCAAACTCAAACAAAAAGATATTAGGATCCTCTGTGATGAGGCCATAGAACTTTGGTAATGCTGAAGCAGATATGTTCTTGAGATTAGGGTTGTTGATAATACTTGGAATAGGAAATGGAAATGTTGGAGCTGCCATTACTAGAGGTGTTAGATATTGAAACTATGGCTGGAAAGTATTGTTTACTGTAGGGTTTTGGACAACAGGTGGTCCTAGAGTAAGATTATTATGGAAACTAGCTAATAATTCTGCACAAGTACGGAGGTCAAATATTTCATGAGTGTCTTCTTCTGTTGAAGATGATGTAGAAAACTCAGAACTTGCATCGAGAAATGGTAACTCAAGTTCTTCAAATTCTTCTTTTAGTTTAAAAGGTTCTTTTGGAAGAAATCTACCATGAACATCTTGCCTTCTTCGATGCATGCAAGTAAGTTGATGACTTGTGAAGCAAGCTCACCACCACTTTACTTTAACTAAAAACAAGAAACTAATCTGAAAAAAAATAAAGGACTCATTAAGGTTCCTAGTTCAATACCATCCCCAGCAACGGTGCCAAAAATGAATAGTCTCACAATAGGTAAAGATAATCATGCCATTGTCTCTCTTAGGGGTAATATATCAATGCTAAGGATTACCTATTCCCATCATGAAATGCATTTAGATTGTCAACCCAGGGACGTAGACTTCAAATGGGATAGCAAAGTTTGTGCTCTAAGTTCCTTTAGGAGTCATAACATCTATGTTGCAGGAAGATAAAATGCATGAAAGGAATCTATGCTGTTGCTGCAGGAAAGTAAAAACACTCGACTATTTAATGGAAAGTTGATAGAAAGCTTGTTAAATGAATCTAAGCTTGTCTAACAACTCAAAACATTCACTATGTCTATCTTCTGCAAGTGTTTCAGGAAATCCATAGTAGTAATGCTACAGGAGTAAAATAGTAACTCTACTTGAAAGTAGGGAAAATGTAGGAAGAAAATCTAATCTATCTTAATCTAATCCACCTCCCAAGTGGGCCCCCTTGGTTGGCTTCTACTAACTACTAACATAGGAAATAATCCAAAATCACCCTTCCATTAATTCTTCTTAACTGGTTACATAGCAATTGAATAACTCATGAAGAACTGAGAAGAACAACTTCTACTATATCACACCATTCTATATTTTCTCATTACCTAACTAAGTTGATCAAATCCCTTTATAAAGAGGACTGACACTTTGATGTAGTCAAGGTAGATGGATCCAACGAAGGACACTCCAAACCTTGCAACTAATAGAATTTCACAACAGATTACTCAACAATGCAACATAAAATAATTGTTTAACACTAATTTTCATTAACATGCCCAACTATAAGGCCTTCTAAGTTAGGGCCAATTATAATCAAAAAACAATTCTGCAAGATCCACAACCAGATCCAATATAATCTTAGCTAGTTCAACTCTGAAGACAATCAGAAGTTGATAGAAACCCTAAGGCAGATCTGAACTTGAGCTCGCAAGCCTCCAAGCAATCTCCTTGTTCCTAAGTATACAAACCCCTAGCTCTACTACAACCAACTATCAGATTACAATCTGATATGTAAGGACATTAAGAACTTTTCCACAACTTCTCTCAATCTTCACATCTGAATTCCAAATCTACTAAGTTGTTCTTCCCCCCCCCCCCCCCAACATCTATTCTTAAACATCTACCCAAGCCCTCCTTAAATACTAATCATCAGCCACAAGTCGGCCAAATGAAACCCTTAACATCCCAAAACAAATAATTAAATACCATACAAGTCAGCTTACAAATGTATACAAACATTTAATTCTCCATGTCAGCCCAAGACAATGGTCACCAGCAATAAATTCACCAAGTCGGCTCAACAAATTACACAAAATGCCAGTTGGTAAGTTAGAAATACGGAGTGACAGTAAAATCACTGAGCACACCAGGCATCACCAAGCACCAGTGTTGAACGAGAATCGTAGGCATGACCAAGTAACAATTCACCGAGCACCAGAGACTGCCAAGTTCCCTTAGTGACCGAGCTTCCTTCAATGAATGAGACCGTTGGTCAAGGCTGCAACTGAGTAACACCAGCCAAAAATACAAACACTCCATCCAATTTCATCAAGGATATAGAATGCCCTGCCTTAACCTTGGATGCCCCTACATCAAAAACCCCAAATTCCAAAATATGTTCATATGTGAGAAGAACATCTTCTAGGATTCAACACATAAATTCCAAACTAGTTCTTCACATACAAGTCCTCCACCTTTTCTTCTTGCAAATTCTTCTACTTTAGTTTCCTTTGTCTCTTCAAGTCTTTTCTTGACAATGCATAGGTTGGTTCTCCATACTGATCATTCATTTTCTCAGGATCCATAATCTCAACTCGGCTACCAATACTCAGGGTTCTCCTACCGAGCATTGTATCCATCAAGGTTATCAGTGAAAACTTCCTGTCATTATTCTCAACAGTGAACACATTTCTTACACAGTCATAAATAGCTCTGCAATTATATTGCCAAGGTCTACTGAGAAATATATCACAACTATTCATCTTCACAATGTCATAAAGCACAAGATCCTTGTACTAGCCAATCTAAACATCAATGAAGCATTGTTCTCTTACTTCCAAAGCATGAAGATCTTGTAACCAACCAAGACTATAAGGACAAGGGTGTTTCATTCTACTCAAACCAAGTTTCTGAACTAGGTCCTTGGCAACAAGGTTATTAGTACTACCACTATCAACAATAAAATCATAGAGTTTACCTTCAATCTTACATCGGGTCCTAAACAAGTTACTCCTTTGACAAGGTTCATCCTTTGTACCAAGTAATGTTTGTCGAAGCAACAAGTTCTCTGATTCAAGTTCATTCTGAATGTTCTCATTCATCACAATAGTTATTCGGTCAACCTTCTTCTGTGTACACTCAAAAGAATGGTGTCCTTCCTCTCCACAGTTATAGAAAGTACCCTTAAAGATAACTCTACATGTCTTCTTCTTTGGTTCCACAGGTTTCTATTCATCTTCTACATCAGTCAGTTTCTCCTTCACCAAGTGATCAATCTTTTCTTTCCCTCGGGAGTTACCAGGATATTTCCTCCTCAACTTATCTTCTACCTTCAGAGCATACTGATAAGCATCTTTAACAGAATCAATCTTCAGCATACCAAGCTCATCCTGAATATTGAATCTCAAACCATTCACATACCAAGCAACATTTTCCTTACCAAGCTCTCAGTGTCCAGACCGAATAGTAAGTTTGTAGAACTCCTCGGTATAATCTTCAATAGATAAATCCTTCGGTTTTAGATTCTGTAATTTCTTAAACAAGTCAAGCTCATAGTCAACTGGTATGAGCTTATCTTTCAACTTAGTCACCATCAATCTCCACCAATTGATCTTTGTTTCACCTTCATCTTCTCAGTCTCTCTATAGTTCTTTCCACCAAATAGCAGCATGTCCTTTCAACTTTTTCTGTGCTAATCTCACCCGAAGAGGATCTTCAATTTCTTCCAGCTCAAAGAAATCTTCAAGTTCACCAATCCAATCAATCAGATTGTCAAGCTTCAAAGTACCAGAGAAAGTAGAAACTTCCATTCAATAATTACTGGACTGAGCAGTAGGTCTAGGCAACCAAGCAGTTTTGTCTTCACCAAATCTATTCCTCTAGTCATCACCACTAGATCCAGCAGTCTCAAATTCTTCAGCAGCTTCTTCATAGCCATCCTCAGTACCAACATTCTGAGGTATACTAGCAACAGTTCTCATGATCTTGATGACCATATCATTCTTCATCAATTCCATCTCAAATCTAAAATCTGATTTCACCTTCTCTTTGATCTGAGATTCAACAGTATCACAAAGATCTAAAATACCTCTAGGGTCCAATCTTCTCGGAGGCATCCTTAAAGATAGAGAAACCCTCTGCAAAAAACCCTCACTGACCACCTTGTGAAAATTTCCAAGTTGCAACAAGTCAGATCTCAACCTGCAATCTTACAAACAACTAGGGCACAACTCCACAAGTTCAGTGCTTCGGATATGTAATCTAGATTGCACACAATCTCTTCTCCAACAAGATCAACTTTGCAAGATCAGCCTTGCTAGATCAAGCTTTTGCTTCAACAAGATCAACCTTCACTCCAATAGGAACAAACCTTCACTTTGATACCACCTGATGCAGTCAAGGTAGGTGGATCCAATGAAGGACAGTCCAAACCTTGCAGCCAATAGAATTTTACAATGGATTACTCAACAATGCAACATAAAATAATTTTTTAACACTGATTTTCATTAACATGCCTAGCTGTAAGGCCTTCTGGGTTAGGGCCAATTACAATCAAAAAACAATTCTGCAAGATCCACAACCAGATCCAATACAATCTTAAGCTAGTTCAACTCTGAAGACAATTAGAAGCTGATGGAAACCCTAAGGAAAATCTAAACTTGAGCTCACAAGCCTCCAAGTAATCTCCTTATTCCCAAGTATGCAAACCCCTAGCTCTATTGCAACAAACTATCAGATTACAATCTGATCTATAAGGACATCAAGAAATTTTCTACAACTTTGATCTCAATCTTCACATTTGAATTCTAGATCTACTAAGTTGTTCTCCCCCCCCCCCCAAAAAAAAAAATTTGTTCTTAAACATCTACCCAAGCCCTCCGTAAATACTAATCATCAGCCACAAGTCAGCCAGATGAAACCCTTAACTGCCCAAAAAAAATAATTAAATGCCATACAAGTCGGCTTACAAATGTATACAAACATTTAATTTTGCATGTCGTCCCAAGACAATGGTTACCAACAATAAATTCACCAAGTCGGCTCAACAAATCACACAAAACTCCAGTTGGTAACTCAGAACTACCGAGTGACAGTAAAATCACCGAGCACACCAGGCATCACCGAGCACCAATATTGATCAAGCACTGTAGGCATGACCGAGTAACAATTCACTGAGTGCCAGAGACTGCCAAGTTCCCTTAGTGACCGAGCTTCCTTCAATGACTAAGACTGTTAGTCAAGGCTGCAACTGAGTAATAGCAACGAAAAATATAAACACTCCATGTAGTTTCATCAAGGACATAGAATGCCCTGCCTTAACCTTGGATGCCCCTGCATCACGCTTATTGAAAACATAACATTAAAGTCTGATTAAACCTCTCCAAATAAGGAGGCAGTAAAACAACCATGACATATTACAATTATTGAAAATAACAGAATAACAATTCTGAGGAAATATAGCAAGACTTATTTCCTATATTCTCTGGAACAACAACTCCTTTCAAGGCGTGACATATCCTTCAGAACCATGCTGAATTCTTTCACCATGACTGGTCTTCTAATGCTCCTTCTTTAATGTGGTTGCACCACTCTTCGAACTGCTCCTTGTTTACTTGGAAGGTTAATAGCATTTGTTACACATATGCAAGTCAACATTTCAACCCCCTACTCAAATGTTAGAACACAACTTAAAATAACTATATGAAGTACTGCATTATATTTATAATAGTAAGCAAAACATGTCATTCAAGCTACTCATAGGCTCTATGGCTTAAGTTGTACTTAGCATAAGTTCACATAGGTATAAGTCATAAATGTTTTAGAAATGTCTGTCAGAACGTAAAGAGTATGAATAAAGTATGAAGATTATAGAAAAATTGAGACATTAATTTGTCTCATCACTTAGAATAATAAATTCAATTGAGAAAATACAAAAATGGAGATGAGGGAAAACCTCAAAAGAGTAATCCACACTAGTACAAGTATGAATACAATGATGACAAACCCACAAAGAAGTGCAAGAAGGTGAAGAGCATCTAGGCAGGAAACCAAAAACCTTAGTTAGCCATGAATTAAGGGTACATTTGAGGATCCACTAAATTGACAAGAGATAGAGTCACAACTATTAGTTAATGAAAGCTAGGGTGATTTTTTCCTTACTAGTTTACAAGGGTAAGCAATGCTTAACAATGGGAGCTGGTGTGTTGAGGAGATTTTCCTTACTAGATTGCAAGGACAAGCAATGCCTAATTGATCTATCTTCATATATATGTGAATCAATGGCATCCAAAGGGAATTTAAATGTTTGATTCATTAAACCTAGGTACAAACATATTCCATCTTTTATGACAGATCACGTCAAATCTCTCAACATACCCAAAAGAACCTTCAATACATGTATCAAAGAGTGCATAGCACATGATAAGCATGCGATGAGAGGAAGTAGAAGTACAAATCAAGCACTAGAAAAAAATTTGAAATTAAAATATTTCAATAATAAGTGTGAACATGACATATGCATTGCTAAGCATTGCAATTTAATCAACATGTTTGAATTTTATTGACAGTTTTGAGGTTGATCTATAAGTTCAAATTATGATTATTCAAAGAAGTCAAAGTAATCAAACCCATCCAAAACCAAAGCTATTTATGTTAGACTGACTCTAGAAAAACAACATAAATTCTTCAAATAAGACAAGTAATTGAAAGAAAGGAACAAACATCAGCAATCATGACAACTCACTTTAGAAGAGAAAACTGTTAAAATATAACTAAGCATGCAAGGTAATCTATACCATATCTCTTTCTCATGAGATTCAAAATTGCAATAAAAATTTAAAATTAGAGTTTGATTTTTCAGATTGTTCAGAAAAAATTAAACTATTATAAAGAAAAATCGGTTGTCTTTTCCCAGTCTATTACATGCCAAAATCATAATAATTTCAAATGATTTACTATTTAAGTCATTACAAGTTTCAAATGATATAGATGCATCCAATGAAAAATATAGAAATTACTAGTTCTATTGGACAAAAGTTCACCATCCAACTAAAGGATATATAGTTTTGTCTTATGAGAGGCTCTGCAATGTATTCCTGTAAATAATTTTTTTACAAACTCCATTTATCTTCAAAGAGCCTTTCAGAAGCATCTCTTCTAGAATAATACTGTATAGTCCTTGCTTAAGTAAATTCTTCTACTAATTTTACAGAAACATTCTCTTCATGAATGCACAAAAAGTAAACAAAACACTTTGTCTCTCTTATATCAACCCCCTCTGCATCGAAGGCCAATTCTCCAATATAGGCCTTAATGTCATCGAACAACCACAACTGTTGTAAGATTTCAATCGATCGATGCATAAAGGAAAACTAAAGCCACTGACATATTTTATAGTGAAGAGTTAAATGATCTTGTCTGATCAAAATGTTTTGCAACCTGTTGGAGGTAACAGTCTTCTGGAAAAAAAGCTTTGCAAGTGTTTCCTATTGAAGAGTTAGTGATCTTCTAAAAAAAATCTTTGCAAGTGTTTTTTTTTAATAATTAACAATTTTCTAGTTCTAGTAAGAAATCTCTAAAAAACCCTACAAGTGTTTCAATAACATTCTTATGTGTAAAAAAGCTAAGAAATGAAAAAGCTTAAAAAATATGTAAGCATAGAAGCTTCATGTTGATTTATGATCCTATCGTACATAGTTTTAGGGATTGGTTTTCTCATAAAATCCATCCCTTAGAACTCACATAGTGTGATTCATTAATCTCCCTACAACGCTTGAAGGTAAATTGCCCTTAATTTAACAGCTAGAAATTGAAAGGGAAGATTTTTTAGCTAAATAATGTTTCTTGCCTCCTTTCTATCAAAGAAGAATTTCAGACTTGTAGTACTCGAAGCATGTGCTACTTTCAATTAAGGGTAAGTGCACCAAGATGGTGGATAATTTAGTGGCTACATCCAAAAAAAAATGAAATTTTGCATAACCCGTGCGGGTTCTGTAAAATTCAAAATCATGCTAGGCTTGGTTTCACCAAGCCTAGCAAAAACTAATTAAAAAAGAAAAAAGATCCTCAAAACCCATATGAACAAAAATGAACTTCAAAACCTGTATGGGTTTTGATGAACATTATATTCAATATTTCTCATAACCCATATGGGTTATTTAAAACTAGAGATTTTACACACACACACACAGATCTAAATTAAGAAATCAGATTACAATACCTAGTGTTATACCTACAGTATTGTCAAATTCAATGTAAAAACCAAGAAGACTAACAACAAGGTTGCAAGCCAAAAACTGATCCATTCAATTCAAAATTGGAGTTTATACAAATATGATGGATCCTAAGAATCACTAGAACCCCTTGGAAATGAAATGAAGAGTCCTCATAATATTTATTACAAATAAATTATTAAAACTATCAAAAATTATTTTAAAAAACTATATATAAAAATAGGTCCACTTGGAGAAGGCATAACTTTCTAGTCCTAGCTCTGAATTACAAACCGTTTACTCTGTTGGAAAGGTATTCAATAAATCTCAAACCAAAACTAGGAGGTCACACCATGGTGGAGGCATCCAGGCCTTGAAATGGCCCAAAGACCTTTAAAAATGCACTTTACTGAAACATAGAAAATTTTGAAAAATTGGATTTCAATATTTTCCCAACTATGCTCTGATCAGAGAGAGAGACACAGAGACACAGAGAGAGAGAGAGAGAGAGAGAGAGAGTCATGCATGTATATAGATATATATACATATATCTATATAAATATATGTATATATTATTATAGATATGCATATATACTATGTATATATGATTATAGATATGCATATATATCTACATAGAAACATATCATATATGTAAATCTATACAAGTGTGTATTGTATTACATATTTACAAGCAATTTTTTTAATGTCTTCATAACCCGTCCGGATTATGTGAAACTGAAAAATGTTGTTTTATGTCTTCAAAACCCATACTGGTTATGTAGATCTTGAAATTGTGATTTTTTCTTTTCAAAACCCATGTGGGCTATTTTTGTACACCATAACCCGTACGGGTTATGGCTTGGTAAAAGGTTTGGAGTATGACCCTAAGGCTTGCAATCCTATTTTCCCTCCAATTTTATCCATTTACACATTTTTTCTTCTTTCAACATGATTTCTCAACTTCGTCATTGTCAACTTTACAAATGACCATGTGGGTATCTCTAAAGTTACTACCATCATCTCAAACATCTTCTAATCTTTTTGACCATATAATGTTTTCTATTTTTGGACAACATTAGCATAGTAAACTTTAATTTTCTTTACTAGTATCTTCATAGTCCTCAGAGGCATATGTCTACCATTTTTTTAATAAATTTTGATCTACTTGACCAAATTCAAAACAAATAACATATTATTGTTCTACACTAGATTATATACACTTTTAAAAAAGAAAGTTTTCAATTTGGATTATTTTGATGCAAGTTATGCCCAGCGCACAAACATGTACCAAATTTTTAGGATGCGGTTAGTTCAAAAAATCATAAAAAAATAAAATACTCAACAGAAAATTACAAAAAAATACACAAATTCTATATCTCACTCTTACCTATCATCCTCCCAAAGGGTTTTGCGAAATGCTAAATATAACTATATATTTTGTGAAGTGCACATAAACAACTATGTTATATTTTTATGAAAAAATCAAGAATAATTTTTCGTGCATGGGAGGTTTGACCCTCTTAATATTATCCATTTTTTTAAAACTTTAGTATTTTAGAAACTAGATTTAGAGTACTACAATTCTTATTCTTTACACAACTCCTAGTTTTGAGTGCATGACTCTCAAATCCTTTGTGAAGTTCAGGTTTCCCTAATTTCAAAAAAAATGTGGCCACTTGTACCACCCTTTTTGTTCACCATCTTGGTGCACTTACCCTTAACTCCTCTACTAATTACTCTAGTAATTTAGTAAATTTATCTATGAATTTGATAGCTACTAGTTTTTTTTACTATACAAAAAGAATTCATAGAAGCAATTATACATGCCTATGAGAATATAAGGCTTAGTGGTTTCCAGCTAACTCTTGAAGTCTTCCCAACTTCAAACATCTATGCCTTCTCTACAAATTAAAAGCTTCAAGTTGAAGCCCTCCAATACTCTATCAAACTCGACCCTTGCTTTTTTCCTTTTGCATTTCAACAAATATTTATTTTCTGAGGAAGTACTCTTCCTCCCAACGCTAAATTACTCCTTTAATTCAATGTGTGTCCATCTCTCCAAATGCGGTGTAGGAAATATCTTCTCTCCACACTATGGAAAACTCCTAAACTAATACTTTTATATGCAATAGAATTAATGAATCTGCGTCATTATTCTCCTTGTCTCTTCTTCTTTGTATTGTTGTTCACTTCTGAAGTTGTCTCTTCTCTCTTTTCCTAATGAGGAAAAATAAACTATTTTTAAATATCTCCAATTCTCATCTCATCACATTTCCCTTCATTTCTCTTTCAATTTAGGATAAATTTTATTCCCTCCTAAAATGGATTTTTGGTGTCTAATGGTTATCTCTTCCTTAGTCAAGAAATGACTCCTAATTCGCCACTAGCTATTGTGGCTAAGGATTAATTTTTTTTTAAGGAGGTGAGTTCAAATAAGATTATAATTATCTTGAAATTCATTGATTCTCTTACTTAATATTGTATTGTGCTTATTAGGCAATGATGCAGCCAATAATACATCTTTTTATTTGAATTTAAAAGTCATCCCTAAGAGCTCTCAGAATCGACCACAACAAATGATGATGACATAGACTTACCTAAATCACTCAGTGAGCAATCTGTTTTGACTGATAGAAAATTATTTGGATGAGCAGACAATTTTATGGTATTAAAAAATTTTCCATATCAAACTTTTTTGAGCCTATTTCTCAGTGGGTGATGCCCACAATAAAAAATCCTATCAGCTTAATTATGTTTATTTATTTTGTTGTAAGTTTTAGATCATAAAGAGTGATCTATCATCATTAAACAAATATAGTAGCTTTATAAAGGTTAATCCATTATTACATTTTATATCTTATGAATTACTAGAGTAAATGTTAGGTGAGAAAGATGACATCCAATTATTAAAGTGGTATATTTTCTTCAAATATTATCATAGCATATGATTAAAAGAAACATTGAATCTTTTTTTCATTTAAGTTAATAAATTTATATTGTTAAAAATATATGCAAAAGAAATCTAAAAATATCATATCTGTTCTATTTTTATAGATAAATAATTGCATATGGGGCAACTCCCATGGAATTAATGAACTAGGAAAATTTAACCTGGCTTGTACCAAGTGAGACCACAAAAGGAAGCATCCCTCAAAACCATATCTAAAAACCCTTAAACATAAAAATGATTGCATCATCATGCATGACTAGCACAATGTCTTGAGATTTGCATATGATTGATAATCCCTAACCCCATCCACAAAAAGGTTTTCTCTATTCTTCATTGGAGGACATAGTTTTTGAGTGGGATCGAAGAAGCATGTTGAAATTTACCTCATTTTTCTTCCTTTTCCTTTGAACCATCATCTACTTTCCACCAGAGTCAAGGTACTCTTCATGCTTCTCAAATAATCCTTCAATCACTCTAAAAACTCACTCCTATCACATAGAAGAACCTTTCTTAAGCTTTTATTATGCCTAATCATCAACATTGGAGTCTCTCTAGCCTCTCTACAGTCCTTTTTAGAAGATTCAACTATCATCTCCAATGGAGATTCTCCATTAGTAGAAGCCATTATGTCACCATTAATACATTTGGAAGATTTGGGGTCTAGAATGTTAGGAATAATAGTCCACCAATACAACTGAGAGGGGGGGTGAATCAATTGTTTGAGAGATTATTAAACTTTAAAATTTGAATAGCAACAATTACTAAATAAAATGAACACAATGAATGCCAACACAATAAAACAATATTTATTGTCGAGGAAACCCTATTAAAGGTAAAACCCTAGTGGGAATTAACACCCACTAATGATGTACTAAGAGTATAGTATCCTCGTTAGAAGATCTATCCCTGTTAGGAGTTGATTAAAATATTATAGTACATAGTCCTTGTTAGAGGATAGACCCTGTTAGGAGTCAGGAAAAGAAGTAGGCTCACTGCCTAGGCTCACTACCCAAAGAAGGTTATGTCCACCTTTAGAACTCACTATTCGCAACACAAGTGTATGAAAAGAAATACACAATCTTTGAGCTGTCCAATAGCAACTATCTTTTCTTGATTAGTTCCAATGAAGTATATAATTTATCATCTACTCTACATCTAGTAGACACAATCTCATAGCTTCCACAATCCTCTTTTACATCACATTCATACTACCATATTTTTTCAAAAGAAAAGATCTTACATATATACCCTATTTACAAAATAAATGATCAGGTCGGCTAATTAGGCTTTCCTAATATATAAATAATTACATAACTCCTTGCTAAGATACACACAATATCTAAAATAAGTATATAACAATTATATCTTAACAACTAAGGACCGACATTCACAATCCATGCTCGTCATTCATGATATACTCTATAACTCTAAAGTCAGCTTCCAAATAGGTCTTCTCCATAACCCACATCATAGCTGACATCATCCTTCTTTCCATACCTTAATAAGATCATAAAAAATTATTTAGTACAGTATATGTCATCCCTTAAGCTCGCATACACTGAATCCTCATCGCCTGTAAGATATACTCAAAACATAGAGACTAACTCTGTCAACTTCTATTGTCATAGTCCAGTAACTAGTCTTCACAAAATCTTCTGTAACTCAACCAATATGAAATATTATATAATTTTATATTAGATATAAGATCATAACACCTTCCTATACACACAACTGTGTTCGCACATTCTGAATCATCCGTACGATCTTCATACATTGTAATAACGAGCCTATTCTCTTTATAGAAACATATGTTGACATCAGTGAAATGACAATAGTAGTAATTCCAACATTACTCAATAGGATAATGTAGTGATTAAACATATTAAATGTATATATAACAATCTCCCTAATGCATTAGCAATATCCAACAATCTCCCCCTTTGGCATTGATGGAAACATATGGGAAAATCCATCAACCCAAAATTATTTTCTCAATACCTTTTTTACATAGTCTCTTTCCCCCTTTGACATCAATGGAAAAGGGTGTCATAAGTCATCAATTGTCTACAACAACTCTCTTCAATGATCACTCGCCCTAAGGATTAGATCCATACATCAAGTCCATAATAAGATGAGGCTCTGAAAACCTCTGGACTGATGCATCCCTGCATCATTTAATTCTCATTAGGAGGGGTCTGCACCCCAAGCATACCTCTGAGATACTCAAAGGCATCTTTTAGCAATGGATTTGTAAAGATGTTTTCTATCTTTTCCTTTGTGCTAATGTATTCCAACCTTATTTCCTTTTCTACTACCTTGTCTCTCAAGAAGTGATACTTAATAGAAATATGCTTAATTTTAGAGTGCATCATAGGATTCTTTGACATGTTTACTGTACTGGTGTTATCACAATGGATAACTACTAGTTCAACAAAAGTTATTCCAATATCTTTTAGCATTTGTTTCATCCAAACAATTTGAGTGTAGTTAATTGTAGCAACAACATACTGAGATTTGGCAGTAGATTGAGCTATACAATCTTATTTTTTACTTAGCCTTGAAACCAACTTTTTCCCAAGGAAAAAGGTACCTCCACTAGTACTCTTCATGTCATCAATATTCCCTGCCCAGTCAGCATTAGCATAACCATGTAGTTCAAAGTTATCATTTCTATCATACCATGAACCACATTCCATTGCTACTTTCAGATATCTAAATATCCTTTTCATAGTAGCCAAGTGTGTATCTTTAGGTTATGTCTGATATCTAGGCACAATTCCAACAACATTAGCAATATCTAGTCTTGAGTGAGTCAGATATTGTAATCCACCAACCATTGATCTATACTTGGTCTGAAAAACATTGTTTATCTCACCATTATTTGTCAGTTTATGACCAGTTACCATGGGTGTACCAACTGGTTTACAGTCTTTCATTCCAAAAATTTTCAACATTTCTTTAAGATACTTAGTCTAAGAGATAAAAATGCCATTCTTGTTGTGATTTATTTGCAATCCAAAAAAGAATTTCATTTCGCCTATCATGGAAATCTCAAATTCATTCTCCATTTCTTTAGAAAATGTCTTACACATTTCATCATTGCCTCCAAAGATAATATCATCAACAAAAACTTCTATTATCATAATTCCATCTTCACTAGTTCTTAAATACAAGTTACTATCAACATTATGATACAGGAGCATCCTGGGTGTAAGAGCAATCTTGCATCACCCAAAAAATATTTCTATTTTGTATTCAATAAGGGCTATCTTGTGTAGAGCTACTATTTATGGAAACTTGCTATTTTTAGTAAGTTGGTCATCCAATCTCAGAATGTTCTGATTTCTTCCCTGGAGGTTCATTTTGGTCATATCAGCCTACCAGTAAAGTTTCATTGACAGAAGTCTAGTTTTGTAGATATTGAAGATTTTCGGCATTGGCAATAGGGTACAAAAACTTTGAACTCAGTTTTGAAGGCTTTAGAGGCCCCAGATGAGGTCAAAAATTTGGGTGACAGGCACTTGCACAAGTCAAGCCTATAGAGCGCTTCGTGGCCTTTTCGGAATGGGGTTATAATAGTCAATCAGGTCAACTGGTGATGACTTACGGTCTTCAAAAGTTGGGTCACCTGAAATGGTGGAAAATGATTTTCCTTCAAAATTTCTGTTTGGGTTTCAAAATTTATTTTGAGCTGACTTTGATGTAATAAATTGTAAAATAAAATAATTCTAAGTTTGGTTGGCCTTGTTGGCTAAAATTCTGGAACCTTCCCAAGCGGTGGAAAATTGCCTATAAAAGGAAGGTTGTAGTGTTGTCTTAGGTAGTTCGGGGTACTTCTGGGTAGTAGATCTAGGTATTGATTCGAGGATTTGTCCTACAGAATATTGTAAGGGAATGCCCATGTGGCTTTGCATATTGTAATTCTGAAAGTTTGTAATTCCACATTTGTGGAGATAATAAGAAGCCCATTTTTTGTTCTTGCATATTGTTGTTGTCTCTCTATTTCTGTTATGTGTTTGTGGTATTAAGGGGAGCACCCTTCATCACATTACCTTTTCTGAATCCAAGGTGAAGTAAGTACTTGTCTAACCTTGCATACTAAGCCCTTGGAGCTTGCTTTAGTCCATACAGTTCTTTCTTCAACTTGCATACCATTTATTCATGTTCGGTTAGAGGAAATCCATCAGGTTGTTCTATGTATACATCCTCTTCAAGATCCCCATTTAGAAATGCAGATTTCACATCCATTTGATATACCTTGAAGTCTTTATGTGCAACATAAGCTAGAAATAATCTCACAGATTCTATCTTAGAAACAGGAGAAAATGTCTCTTCAAAATATATGCCTTCTTGTTGAGAGTAGCCTTTGCAAACCACTCTTGCTTTATTTCTCACAACAATTCCTTCTTCATTCATTTTGTTTCTGAAAACCCACTTAGTTCCTATTACATTTTTGTCTTTAGGTCTAGGAACCAATTCCCAAGTGTTATTTTTATTTATCTGAGCTAACTCTTCCTTCATAGATTTGATCCAAGATTCATCTCTACAAGCCTCATCAGTAGTCTTTAGTTCAACTTGAGAAATCAAAAAAATTTATTCCCTTGTCTTTGATCTAGTCATTATTCCTTGACTTGTATTACCAATAATTTGATTTTCAGGATGATTTTTCTTAACATACCTTAGAGTCCTAGGAATCTCAGTAGCCTCATTTGTGTCATTATCACAAGTCTCATTTTCACATTCAGTCTCAACAATTTCTTCTTTTTCTGTAGTAGTAGCCTCCTTGATCTCTATATTTTGATTACAATCATACATTCTCTCTTGTATCTGAAACTTTTCATCTATCTTCACATTGTTACTTTCAATCATCTTCCTTAATCTTAGGTTAAAGCATTTGTAAGCCTTGCTTTTAGTAGAATAACCAAGAAAAATTCCTTCATCACATATAGCATCAAATTTCCCTATTTCATCATCTCTTTTGATTTAGCATTTACTACAAAATATTCTAAAATATTTTACAGCGGGAGTATGATTAAACCGCAATTCATAAGGAGTCTTACTTGTACCTTCTCTGATTTGAATTTTGTTCAATGTGTATACTGTTGTCCCAACAGATTCTCTCCAATGAACATGAGATACATTTCCTTCTAGTAACATTGTTCTAGTAGCATCCAATATTGTTATGTTCCTTCGCTCTACTATCCCATTTTTTTGTGGAGTCCTAGGAGTAGAAGTTTGCATGTGTATTCCATGCTCTTCACAATATAAATTGAATAGATCTAAAGGAAAGTATCCACCTTTGTCTGATCTTGGACATTTTATCTTTAAGCCTGATTCATTCTCTACTTTTTCTTTGAATATCTTGAATTTGTCAAATGCTTATGATTTATCTTTCAACTAAGTGATCCACATCATTCTAGAAAAGTCATCAACAAAAAGTATAAAGTACCTTTCACCATAGTATGATCTTGTCCTTGTAGGTCCACATAGGTTTGTATGTACCAAATCCAACTTTCCTTTTGTTGTATATGATTTACATTTATAATTTATTCTAGTCTTCTTTCCCATAATACATTCTCTACACATACTATTAGATGGTTTTACAATTTTTCGGTAAATCTCTCACTACATTAGTCAAGATTTCCTTCACAATATTATCAAAATTGACATGAAATTTTATTTTTTCCATAACCAACTATCATCTATCTTTGCAACAAAACAAGAAGCTTCAAATGTGTTTAACTCAAATACATTACATCTAGTTTTAGTACCAGTTGCAATCCATTTTCCTATCTTACTTCTAATAAAAAATTTCCCATCAATGAACTTTAATTGATATCCTTTGTCCATCAACTTTCTAAAACTCAACAAATTATGCGTAAGTCCATCAACAAGTAGTACATTGTTAGTATTAGTCCTTCCATCCAAATAAATAGATCCTACTCTGATGATAGGTTTAGGAATATTGTCACCGAATCTTACAACACCACCATCATACTTATTTAATTTAACAAACTTGTTTTTGTCTCCACTCATATGATGTGAGCAACCACTGTCTATAACCCATTATGATTTATTGTCAACATGTGATACTAAATATTTTTCTTCATGTACTGGTTTTTCATCTTTAATAGCAATAACTCCAATCTCTTCATAATCACAATCATCATCATCAGAAATACCTTCACTAGCATAGTAACATTCTTTTTCCTTTGATTACTTAGGTTTGTGCTTAGGAACTATTGTAGGACATCTATATGCAAAGTGACCTATCTTATTGTATGAAAAACATTTTAAAGGTATCTTTCCTTCAAATTTACCCTTACCTCTCTTTTCTCTTCTAGCGATCAAGGCAACAAGTTCATCTATCTTTCTTTCTTCTTCTTATAACTGTTCCCATTCATCAGCATACTCACCAAGCTCTTCCTTTATATTACCACTTCTGGAGCTCACAATTTCAGATATTGTCTTCTTGTGTGTAGATGCCTTGAATGTTGTTTCAATTTTAGGTAAATAATCTCCCAATTCTGCAGCCTCAAAGGTAATCAACTTTGCAATCAACATTTCTCTGCCAAAGTTTGTAGTCAAAGGTATAATCTCTTCTATAACCTAAACTTTGGTCTTGTAAATAGGTGTTAATGATCTAAGGATCTTCACAATGACTTATTTCTCTTCATAAGTGCCTCCAGAATTTTTGATTCCAATCACAACCTTTGTAACTCTTTATACATAAGCCCTAATGTTTTCATCTTCTTTCATTTGCAACTTCTCCATTCTTGTTTTCCAGTTCTATAATTTTGTTTTCTTAGTAAACTTATCTCCTTCATACAATGCTTCTAATCTTACCCAAATTTTGTGTGTTGAATCCAAATATTTCACCTCAATAAATTCTCCTTCACAGTCTTCATGGTTACCGTATTCTTTGTAATCATCCATTAGTCAATGCCCAAACATAGAAAATGAGTTCCCATCTTTTTCTTCCAACTGTCAAATTTTTCAACATCAAATTTTGGACTATCCTTCCTATAGAATGCCATCTCCAATATCACCTCAATCTATTAAGATTTCTCTCTAAGGACCAGTAGCTCTAATACCAATTGTTAGGAATAATAGTCCACCAATACAACTGAGAGGGGGGGTGAATCAGTTGTATAAGAGATTATTAAACTTTAAACTTTGAATAGCAGCAATTACCAAATCAAGTGAACACAATGAATGCCAACACAATAACACAATATTTTTTTGTCAAGGAAACCTTGTTAAAGGTAAAACCCTGGTGGGAATTAACACCCACTAATGATGTACTGAGAGTATAGTATCATTTTTAGAAGATCTATACCTATTAGAAGCTGATTAAAATAATACACTGCATAGTCCTTGTTAGAGGACAGAGCCTGTTAGGAGTCAAGAAAAGTAGTAGGCTCACTTCCCAAAGAAGGTTATGACCACCTTCAAAACTCACTATTCGCAACACAAGTGTATGAAAAGAAATACATAATGTTTGAACTATCTGATAGAAACTTTCTTTTCTTGATCAGTTCCAATGAAGTATATAAGTTATCCTCTGCTCTACATCTAGCAGACACAAGCTCACAGCTTCCACAATCCTCTTTTACATCACATTCATACTACCATATTTTTTCAAAAGAAAAGATCTTACATATATACCCTATTTACAAAATAAAGGATTAGGCCGGCCAATTATGCTTTCCTAATATATAAATAATTACATAACTCCTTGCTAAGATATACACGGTATCTAAAATAAGTATATAACAATTATATCTTAATAATTAAGGACTAACATTTGTAATCTATGCTCGCGATTCATGATATATACTATAACTTTGAAGTCAGCTTCCAAATAGGTCTTCTCCAAAGAACATGTCATAGCTTATGTTATCCTTCTTTCTGTACCTTGCTAATATCAAAAAACATTTTTTAGTACACTATCTGTCATCCCTTAAGCTCGCATACACCGAATCCTCATCACCTATAAGATATACTCAAAACACAAAGACTAACTCTGTCAACTTCTACTATCACAGTCCAATAACCAGTCTTCACCAAATCTTCTGTAACTCAACCAATATGCAATATTATATCATGTGATCTTAGATATAAGATCATAACACCTTCCTGTACACACAACTATGTTCGCACATTCTAAATCATTCGTATGATCTCTGTACATTGTAATAACCAGCATGTTCTCTTCATAGAAACATATGTTGACATCAGTCACAAAAAAAAATGACAAAAACATTAATTCCAACATTACTCAATAGGATAACGTAGTGATTAAACATATTAAATGTATATCCAATAATCTACCCAATGCATTAGCAATATCCAACATGCCCTAGTGGGCTCACCATTCTTGGTAGATAAAATCTTTTCAGAATCAACTATAACAGGATCATCATCCTTGGAAGACATATTCTTTTCTACAAAGTAGTGATGTGGGGAAACATCTTTCCACCATGTGGCTTGGTTATTAATTTTATATTTGGCACATTCTGCAACAACATGTTCGGTGTCGAAACATCTGCGACATCAAAAAGGGAGGCCTTCGTAATCAGTTTCTTGAGTCCATAATCTACTATTTGTGTTGAAGGACATCTCAACAAATAGATCCTTTATAATATCAATATCCATTAAAATTCAGGCATATGTTGTGTGGAGAAAACTGGAGGATCCTTCATCAATCCATAAAAACTTTCCAAGCTAATTTCTAATTGCTTCAAAACATGAGTCAACCCAAAATTGGAGAGGAAGATTGGGGAGCCTTACCCAAATTGGAAGTAAAAAGAAGGATTTCAAGAGTTCCAATCAAAGATGAAGTGCCAAGGTTTTAGCATTATAAAATACTCTTCACAACTCCACTGATAGTCATAGAGGATGGTTCGACGATCTTCCCAATTTTCAAACACCACAATGAGGAAGCCTCGTGCACAGGGATAGATCTACAAATCACCTTTGAGAATTGGGATCCATGTATTTGATATCCTTTTATGTAGGTCTGCTAAAATTATACACAACCCTTGGAATCTACTAGTCAGACCATGTTTTGTAAAATATTTCACATTTTCATCTAACTCGTTTAAAATATCTTTCTCAAAGTTTATTTGGAGAGAGCATTGGGATGGCTAGAGCATACAGTTTCTTCCTGACCTATTAGCCCTAGAATCTAGACCATTTAAACTAGATCTGGGTACATTATCTCTATGTAGTGCCCACCCATAGTTTGTTTTTCAATTTTTTTATTGTCAAACTCTTTTAAGCCACTTTTATGTTTGTGTTGATGTTTCAGTTATTATATGGTTTTGGATGTATGACAATACATGGTGATTTTAATAAATGAATAATTATGGATATTATATTGATACAGTTAGATGATGTTAGTTATTTTAATGATGATGATTTACATATTTTAAATTATGGTAATGATTATAATTATACTTACCCCATACTTGCATGTGTATGGTTATCATGTATACTTTTACTTTCCTATTTGATGTGTTTGATATTGTTGAGGGACAGAGTTGTAGTTACCTTCTTGCAAGATCCACACAATGTCTTGATCCCCACCATTGCTTGTTATGTAAATATATATGTATATACATGTTGGACTTGTATGTAGATTTGTACGTATCGGACATCGACTTCCCTGAATTGTCAAGATGAGTGTGCCCTATCTCAAGTATCAATGGTAAAAGAGGGGAGATAATATTCAAATCCAAATCCCAACCTAAGTCATTCTATTGTCTTGAAATAGTAGACAAGATTCTGATATATTTCCCTTTCCAAACTCATCTAGATGATGTGAGTTTATAGTCCCTTCCTTGAGCATGGTTGTGGTTCTTTAAGTTCAGTTGATTTTTTTTTATTGATGTGATTGCTACAATTAGATAATTTATTTAGATTAATTATGTAATTTAAATAAATTAGATTTTACTATATTTTTAGTTATTTAAATAAGAGAGTATTTAATTAATAAAAATTAATTAAATATATTTATTAAATTTAATGATTTTTAATTAAAAGGCTTATTGTGAAAATGGAGATATTTAATTAATGAAAATTAATTAAATACATTCACTTTAGATTTAATTAGTTGTAAATTTAACTTTTTGGATGAAAGGTATTTATTAAATGAAAAATAAATAATATGTGGAAAATAACAGTAGACTAAATGTTATTATTTAATTTAATTTGAATGCATTAAGTTGCACAGTCAAAATTACTTATGCATGTTGAATTAAACTCGAGTTGTGGCTTGTTCCAATTTTAATTACTTATGCATGTTGAATTGATGGCACAACAATCATGCTTGAGAGCCTATGTGGGAGGTGTTTTATCTTCATTAATTCCTAAACCCAAGAATAATTATAAAATAGAGAAATAAGTGTGTGAGTTCAAGTAGCTATTTTTAGCATCCAACACACAGGTCTAACCTAGAAAATTGGCAAAAATTGAGTTAACCCTTGGTTTAGCACCTTATATTCTTTGAAAATTTATTAAAGAAGTGTGAATTCTTAGAAGAAATTATAGTGTAATTGAATTGTTAGAACTAGATGTCTCTTGTAAAATAATATTTCTATAGCTTCATCTTCTCGAAACCGTACTCCAGAAGGTCCTGCAACCAAAAAACAAAAATAGAAGCAACTCTATGATTACTTAATTTGTTACTAGCAGTCTTGTCCTTAAGTAAAACTGCTTTACCAGTAGACAAGGAAGCTACGGCGAAAAGGGAAGTTCTTTAAATGAACCAATCAGACCTGTGAGCCATGCCAATATCGACCATGGGTGATTATTGAAGTTGAAATGCTAGAATGCAATATTTCCACTAGCTTTCCCATTAGGAGGAAAATTTAATACTTCTTCCCATGGAGATATAGCAAGCTCTAACACCTCAAATTATTCCAATGTAGCCTCTAACCATGCCTCTACAGCCTCTTCCCTAGCAGTATCACCATGATTCAAGATAATCAAAGCGGTAGCCTCGTGGATTGGATTAATTTTCAAACTACAAAAAAAAGTATGTAGCCATAGTGAAGCATTGTAATATCCCTATAAGAACCAACAATCCTTATAATATCCATGTCAGTACAATATCAATATAATGTTGCTTCATTGTATGATCCTTGTATGTTTCCTGCAGTTGAATTATGTTAAACCATTATGTTTTATAGAAGAAAATAATTATAAAGTGTACAAGAACCATCCTCAACCTCCTCAATTAAAGAAAAACTATCCCACTGCAAAATTTCAAACCAAGAAACACCATTTATAGCATTACCACCTTGGAAATATGATTCACAATCCTCAAAATGATGAATGGTGACAACCATTAATGGAACTTGCAGAATTTTCCTCATATACTTGTGCCGAAAAGGTAATCTACATAAAATAGCTTAGGAAATATCTCACTCTTTTGATGTTAAGGACTTAATAAGGCAACATTGAGATATCCACCATTGGTTTTCTTATTGATAACAGAAAACCCACTAGGATACTCAAAAGGTTTTGTCAATGAAACAAATGATTTATGCTCACATTGATTACTCGAGCTCTACAAATAGTAGGTTTGAGGTCACACCAACCATCTAATCATCACACTCCCTCTTTCTTTATCACCAAATACTTCACATCAACCATGATAATCCTTGTGGATGTGAAAAAGTATCTATCTTTCTATCAACCATGATAATCCAAGTATGTTCATGACACTTTTTGTGTACTCAATACTTAAGATGCATTTATTAAATAACTATAATATTGATATATCATATAGCATATATTTTTATAATTCCCTTACATGGAACCATCTATGGTGCAACCAGAATGCACCACAGTATAGTTTAAATAAAATAGACTTAACAAAAAATATTAGTGTATGTGGGCGCATTCTAGTTGCCCCATAGCCAGGCCTGCGTGGACACATGCTTCTGTATAGGTTGGGGGGAGAGTGTAACCATGTGTCATATATGTGTCATTATGCATAGTAGCATACCTATGTTCTATGTGCCAAAATCTGAAATCCCTCTTTAATGCCTTACTTATTGTTTAATAAGTTGTCAAAAATTATAAATTGGCAGCACATAGAGTTAGCTCAACTCTTCCTTAGTACAATTTCCTAATGGATTGGAAGCCTAAAACTAACTATTCTTAACAAATAACAAGAAGAAAAACTAATTTGAAATGTTTTGAGCTATTACTAAGAACATAGGTAGCCATGTATAGACTAGTGCCTAGTTTTGGGCTATAGACTCAAATATTGGGTTATATTAAATTCCCATAAACACCAAGGCAAGAATCATTGGGATTATGGTATGTCAATTCCTATAATCAATGCATCCCTCTCATAGTGGCCTCAAAATCTTACTTAAGCATCCATATCACATATATTAATTACTATTGTTCATACACAACATTTTAACTCCATGTTTGAAGGAGAGAAAATGGATAAACAATATAGATTACATTCAAGAGTGCAAAGATGAATTCAAAAAAAAACCTTGGTTTATTAAATTCAAATAATTGACATACATTCTATGCCAGCTACAGTATTTTTGCATAAAATGAAATGCCTATATTCATAGAAATGAAAATACAACTATAATTTAACCCCTTCTCCCAAAACCTAGGATATTTCTACAAACATGCTAACTCTACCCATAGTTTCTCAGCCCTTTTTCTTTGGCCATGGAATCCCTTTTATATCACAAGGGATGCCATAATCTACTAGCTAACAAATTTTGAAAAGCATATTCAGCCACTGATAGTTATTTAAGGAGGAGTACCTCACGAATGATCATCCACCCATTTTGTCTTCTAACACGGTTGTTGTTGTGCCTTGTTGTTGGCTAAAAATTCAAAGAGATTTAGTGTCCTTAGGAGTTCTATGAGCCTTTCCACTATCACACTTAGTGGTACAACATTGCAATAGAGCACCAAATGCAATATGTGCATGCTCATGTGACCATGAGGAGTCCCTTGACAAATTATTCTCATGATCCCCCTTCTAAGGGGGGTATTATTTTGATGAATCCTTAGAGGAGGTTGAATATGTATGATTCATCATTTCCTATCCATTCATCCAAGTCCTCCTATTTAACCAACTCTTTTAATAAGATTAAGGGGTAGCAAAAAGAGATAACTTTCTTCAACAAAGGACTGGTGGAGAATCTCATAGACCTGGCCATTTGGACATATCTATAGCCACCCCATAGCCTTTAGAAAAATATATAGCCACAAGAAAATGCATCTTTATGGCTTAAAACATTATAAACTTCCTACAACACTATTAACAACAACCATACTACAACCTCTTTGAAAAACTTCATTCTGGCAATGCAACTAGTGAATTGCAAACTTCAAAAACTCACTCTTGAATACAAGTGTGTCATCCCAAGGGATATTTATCTTTATCATTCTGAAGCTTTTTCCTCTAGTTTCATGCTTTACATTTCATGGCGGTAACCTAATGTTATTCCTTGATGTAATATCTCTTGAGAAAATGTTGCAACAAAGATCTTGAACTCGTTGGAAAACTAGTCAAAACTAAGCTAAATTTGACACTTAAGGTCCTTTGACAACAAAATGTATTAATCATTCCCCTGAGTGATTGAAAATATTAGTAATTTGACTTGCAAAATGTCTTTTCATTCCTTGGCATCCTTGGCTATTTTCTTAGCTTCATGAATGCACCATCAAATAGCCTTGGCCTTTCCCATTTGGCACCTTGCAACTTATGTGGCACCACTTGTGACCTCTATATAGGATTGACCATATGTGGGTTGTATTTGAATTGCCTACATGTGAATCCCACCAATACACTAGAAATTTTAATGGTTCCTTTCTTTACCCATGGGAATGTGGGGTTCTCATGTTTGAATTGCCTACTTGTGCACCCTGCCAATTTTCTAGAAAGTCTAATAGTTTCTTTCTTTACCCAAAATAATGTGGGGTTGTGAAAAAGAAAGAAGACTTGGATGCAAAAAAATAACAAATGGTTTAATAAATGAGAAATTTACTTGAACTCATAGCCCCACAAATAGTAAAGAGATTAATATCTTTGTTATGAATAAATTTCACAAGCACTCTTCGGATAAACATTTAACGAGAAAGAAAGAGTACTATATTGCAAACTTTAATCCCACTTGTAATCATCATCAAAAAAATTACATTGGGGTCAATATCTCTTTGAAATCCAAAATTCTTATTGCTCAGTTAAGGACCAACTCTCATCAACTTTTTTGTGAAACCAAGCATTGGAAAAGACTGAAAAAAGCTTGGGAAGAGAGAGTATGTGTTTTTTGCACCTCCAAGAAACTAAAAACAAATTTATTTTTTTATCTTAGAGTGTGATGCCTTCAAGGAAAATAGGGACATTTTTTCTACTATCTTGACGATGAACTCTTGGGTAGATCTATTCAACGTAGGGACTGCTGAGAAGCTAGGGTCACTCATCACTAAGTTGCACAAGAAAAGGGCTCGGATGCATAAATCAATGTGTGAAGTGGTGTAACACCCCGCTAGGGAACCCAAGAGGAAAAGAAATAAAACCTCTAAAGATGCAAGTAAATTTTTTTAGAATAATAATCATCATTACTTCATATTTCTATAACATAATTATGAACTTTTTTACAAACTTGAATGCAATATACAGTCAACCTAATTTCTCATAGGTTCCCTAATGCAGCTACTAAAGAAACATTATCTAACCTATTTACATTAATAAGATATTAATTTAATTACAAGCTTTATTGGTCTATGTTCATTTCAATTCACCAAGGTAAATATTCCTAACTTGTTTCTTTCATTATACATAATTTAATCATCTAAAAACATTATTCCTTTTATAGGGAATGAAGGAGAGAGAGAGAGAGAGAGAGAGAGAGAGAGAGCTCAAAGAGGATAACTAGGGCTCAGAATAGACAGAGATGATGATGAGGGAAGGAAGATCATTGAGAGGAAACAAGGAGAGTCATGCATGTATACAAACATATATACATATATCTATATAAATATATATACAAATATATATATATAATACATAAACACATACTATATATTTATGTCTATACATATATGTAGTGAATACTAAGTTTACAAGCATACATTTTTATGTCTTCATAACCCATGTGGGTTTTGTAACACTCAAAATGATGGTTTTAGTTCTACATAACCCACATGGGTTATGTACAACTTTGAATGGTACTTTTTGTTTTTCAAAACCCAAGCGGATTATTTGGCACATCAAAACTCTTACATGTTTTGGCTTGATAAGAGGGTTGCAAAATGACCGTAAGGCTTGCAAGCCCATTTTCCTTCCATTTTTGTCCCTTAACACATTTTTACATCTTTCTTTAACCATATAATTTTTCATATTTTTGGGCAATATTAGCATAGTAAACTTTAATTTTCTTTACCAGTGCCTTGACAATCCTCACGGACATGTCTAGCATTTTTTTAATAACTTTTGATCTACTTGACCAAATCCAAGACAAATTATATATTACTATTCTACACTATATTCTATACACTTTAAAAAAAAGAAGTTTTCATTTTTTATTATTTTGATGCAAATTATGCCCAACGCACGAACATGTACTAGATTTTTAGGATGTAGTCACATAAATAGGTACTAGGTTTTCAGGATGCGGTTACTTCAAAAAATCATATTAAAAAAAATACTCAATGAAAAATTACAAAAAAAAATACACAACTTCTAGATCTCACTCTTACCTATCATCCTACAAAAGGGTTTTGAAAACTAATAAATCTAACTATATATTTTGTGAAGCGCACGAAAATAGCTATGTTATGTTTTTTACGAAAAAAATTAGGAACCTATTTTTGTGCACGAGAGGTTTGACCCTCTTAATCTTATCCATTTTTTTAAAAAACTTTAGTAGTTTAGAAACTAGATTCAGAGTAATACAATTCTTATTCTTTGCACAACTCCTAGTTTTGAGTGCATGACCCTCAAATTTCTCTTTGAAGTTCAGGTTTACTTGATTTTATATTAAAAAAAAGGACCATAGACATGGAAAAAATAAGTCGACCTAAGACATGACGCGAGATAACAACAAAAATTACTTGCATTTTTGTCGTTCAACATGAAATTTGTTCTGTGACTATTCCTATATCCATTGGAAACTTTTTATGTGATTATTCATGCATCCATTGGACTAAATATCTTACTTTGAATCTCTTGGGATATACCCTATACAAGATTAGTTTTTTCAATACCAGGGGCACTTGCAAGAAGGGCATGACCAACCACCTTCTTCTAACAAATCATGTCCACCACCAGTCCAGTTGCTTCTCTCACTTTCTCCTACCTGACAAAACCCACAACGAAAGGAAAATGACTTCCATGTCATCCTCCTTAATCCACAAAGATTAAAAAAACTAGCTAAGTACACTAAGTTTGAATAATTAAGTATTATAAACCCAAAAACCTTGGCAATGCTCAAATAATTATATGCTTTAGTTATTTTCTTTGCTACTCCTAATATCACCAAGAATTGTACACAAGTTTTGAAATGAAGGAAGAATATAAACTAATAAAAACTATAAAACTCATGTTTCCAAGCAACCCTACGCAATATTGATATAATACTTTTATTTTGGACATGATTCACAAAATATATGTACCCAACATCAATAAAACAAAAATAAATTGCCTTTGAAGCCCTCTGCCCAGGTGGCATTCAACAATAATCATAAAAATTGACTCTTCTAAAATCAATCAACAAAGAATGCAAGTCCTTAAATGCCCATTGTGCAGGAAACCAGGAATAGTTTTTCTAAACTTCTGAGAAACTATAAAGTCATAAATAGTTCTAGATTACAATGTAAGTAGAGAAATAATTTTACAAACCTTGAGACCTAGGCCTTTTGTGTGTGTATGCATTGCAATCTGCAACTTCTTTAAGCTCGACTACACTTATACAATTTTATTTTTTTTTCAACTATGACTAATCTTAAAATCCTAAAAAATTATTAAGCCAATGTAAATTAGCCGCCAAATTAAACAATGGAAATATTTTTGAGCATTTGCAAATTTTAAAGATTTCATTTTCTTTTATTTTCCCTATGGTGTTTTAAATAGCATGGATTTTTCCCCACTAATTCTATTTTTGAGCGTTTTGACTGATACAAGGCTCAAACAA